>OZ026837.1:32497369-32571433 GCA_964023205.1 Lutraria lutraria | reverse complement strand
CAGCTGCATCAAGGTAACGGGAACCAGTTTAAGGACTCAGTTGTTCCGGGAGGAAATATTGATGCAAATACGAAACATTTATTTACTCATAAAATCGTACAATAAAGGATAATCATTTTGATAGATATACACGCGTACAGGGAATTATACATGTATATCGACATCCGGGAGAACATACAAAGTAGAATAGGGCCTGTAACAAATTATTTTCAGTAAAGCGCCATTTCAAAGTGTTTTTTTTCTAAATTGTGAGAATGGATTAAGTAAATGTCGCAAATATCCGCCTTTCGGATAAAAAATGAATACTGCATGCCTGCTAGATGTTCAGATGTGTCTGGTATTTCGTTTTAAAGCTTAAATAATTAAGTTTCCAAAGCGAAAAAGAATCATGCAATCTACTAAAATGCATTGGTTCGAATGTGAAGGTGCTATACTCGAATATCTCTATCATTTCTAACAAACATACAGTAAAATACGGCGAAAGAATATCAAACAGTTTAGAACTCGGGTCAGTTACCATTACGATAATGAATGTCGGTTACCACAATCAGACAGGCATATTCATTCATGTGTATAATTTTGTAGAAAGCGGTTGAGAAAAGAGCGTTTTATTCCATGAATGCAAGTTTAATGACATTTAAAGTAAATTGATACAGCACGGGACATTAAGGAGACGCATATTATAATGCATTCAGACTGACTGTCGCGTGTTACACATTGTAATTTGATCAGAATTCGCGATATGCTTGCTGGAGTTGTTTCCCTTCCATAAAGGCCAAATGTGTGATTTATAACAAATTTCAATAACATTAACATTTTGTATCACATTGGTGGTCATGTATATTTTTCGTACTCTTAATGCACGAACAATTTCCCCTTAGTACATTTATATGTTTCTATCTAGAAAAAAATCTTAAAAAGTTTATTTTACATCATTTGTTTTAATTTCTTTGGAAATTGTTAACGCCATTGTTCACTGCGACATTTTGTATTCATTTAAACACTTACATATGCTTAAAGATGTGATTTGTCTGAGAGAACACCAGACCGTTATATATACAAAAAGTTCGTGATATATATACATAATATGGATTATGTTCTTGGTGAAAAATGTATTACAAGAATAGCATACTACACATTTGTTTAAAATAGACATTTACTGGTTTTGTTTTGATTTAATTTCCGATTTAGTTTCATTGATTCTCTCTGGCGTGCTCAAAGACCTGAACATATTAGACATGTACAATGTATATCAAATGTATGTTTTAGAAGCAACAATACGATGGGATTTCTACATTAACCATACAGGAGAAAACAAGGCTTTTAACTGAATGGATTAACTTGTTTTGAGAATACAGTGCTACCTCTCAAAAGCAACATTATTTGAAAGAAGCAAAATTATGTTGTTGTTGTTGTTGTAAGATTGTTGCCCTATAGAGAGGTTAAATTAATAGTTAAATCGTACAGGGGAAAAATCATGCTGTTGTTGAAGGGAGGTTGTTGCTCAAGAGAGGACCGCTCAGGAGAGGTTACATTTTATTTTCAGATCAATGCATAAATACACCAGTAAAAGTCTAGTTATATACTTTGCATTCAAATAGATTAATATAATCTTATTTAATTTGTCATTGGTTCATTCGACTATATACAATGTATACATGGTTACTTTTAGTTAGTTTATTTCCTAAAAAGGTATTTTTACCTATAAATAACATACATGTAAATAACATACATGTAAATAACATATGTTATTATTCGTATAAAATGTTTATTTGTTCCTGGGTCACAAAAATGGCGGTCAGATAAGAACTACAACGAGGCTAAAATCTAAGAATAGCATCGCATTCAACTCAGCGACAGTTTAACGCAACAAGGCTAGCACACACGCAAGATCATATCACCCAAGACGATCTCGTCCGGCCAGTTTTGTACAAACATTAGACCGTGTCATCTAAAAACAACGAAGTTCCATCACAAATATTTGCTATATCACAGACAGGACAAGGTTCGCCTCCTTCCTAAAGTAGAAAAACATGTTAGTATATAATGCCATGGTAACAGACCCCTGTTAATTTGATCGATGCCTCGCGAGATATTGAAGTTTATGACGGCAAATATTTCTTACAAATGATTTATGGCCGTCGTTTCATTTCGCTTGATTTATTTGCCGACCCCGGGTCGTGTATAAGAGCAATAATCAGACAGGGCTGTGATTGTCCAATCCATTATTGGTGGTTTCCCAAGAACTATCTCAGGGTCTGAAGTTTTCTTGAATGATGTGCAAAGGTTTTGGCAAATATATCTACAGACAAATACCCATCTCTTATACCAAGTTAGGAAAGTACATTACAGAAATGTACTTCCATACGCCTGTTTTGGCATCGGAGTAGAACGTAATGGATCTTAACTTTTTATTTATATCCTTGCATAACAACTTGTACCGTAGCTTCCCCATGAACAAGACTTCTCGGATGAAAAACGGACCTTTTATAAAAATACGTTTTTATCCAATAAAAGTAAATGTTACAAAATTTCAAAACTATTAAACCAATAAATATTTAAGATTATATGAAATGCTCGGGGCTGGCACAGAATTCATTTCAAAACTAGACATCTGATGTAAATGAACAAAGAATGGCAACGTGAATCAAGAAATTATATCAGCATATTAAAGAAAAAAATGGTCAAATTATATGAACTCAAAAGCACGAAAGGGATGTTTAGAAAAAAAGAGAAAAGTTTTGCGATCTAAATTCTCCATGTATATGGTCAAAGAAACTGTAAGCCTTTTCAGGGATTACTCCAGTAAATTCTTATACCATCCAAGCATCTACCATTGTAAAATTTGACCGTAAATAGTGTATCAAATAATGACGATTCGATTACAAAACAATCCCACCACACTGCAAAATTGGTTAAAGCCAAATACGCTATGTATAGAACCATACTTTGAACTTAATAATCAGCCATAAAGCACTACAAGTTTAATCGCAAGCGGTGTCAATGCTCGCCTATTCACCGACTCCGTGAGATCTATCCACCTATGATGTTTCATGTTGCTAACTCTTGTAGCTTCTGAGTTATGAGCTACATTCATTTTAATATGTATTAGTTAAATGTTATTTTTGCATGTTTCCAGAAGGCCACATTGAAAATAAGTCAAATGTTTTGAATATTTTACTTAATGTGTACACCTTCTATAAATAAAGATATTATTATTAAAGTTTTTGAACGACGCAAACGCCGCAGTGATCACAATACATAGCGTGTCGTTTCTCCGAAAACAGCCATCCACAACGATAGAAAAAGTACGAACTTCACAGCAGTATTCATTCAACAAAGACTTAACATATTCAGGAATTTGTGATCACGTGACACTACCATCATACATAGATATTCATTTAGCACATTATTGACAAGTTTGTCATTTTCTATAAGAAGTTAGATGGTTAAATGAATACATTGTCCTTATATAGTCAGTCATGAATTAATATGGACAAGTTTCTTATGACAGGGGGTTCGTACAGCACCTCGGGAGCATCAAAGTCTTCAGCGTAGACGGGTTCTCAAACAATGAATCGAAAACAGAAATACAGTCTACATTAAACCCCAAAGGACATTAAAGTGCCCATAACGTATTCATCTGAATATAATTTGAATATTTCGACATACACCAGTCCATTTCTTAGAGAAAAGGGATAAAAAGTGTCTGTGGTTTATGCATTTGCCATAAAGAATGATATTACATTTCTGATATCTTCGCTAGAAATGCTATCATATCTTGGAAATCATTGCCGTAATACAGTGACGCCAGTTCTGTCTAAATTCAGAAACCGTAACAGTATCTTGATATGTGGCGTTTCTATTAACTGCAGAAGAAACCTGACCTCAAGAGAAAGTCGTAAGGTGTTTTATCCGGGGTCCGTAGACTAGAAGACTGCTCGAGTAAATTAAACTACTGTAACTTACACAAGAGCAACACCCAGGGCACCATTTTTGTCCACTTCCTTTTTTAATGTTCCTCCTCATTGCGTGTATGGCCATTTTTGCAGTCTGTTCTACGAATCAGTGAGCTACACTCAACACTTATAAGCCCACAAAACAGACCGAAGAACTAGACTAATTTCTTCAAACACGGAACAGTCCATGTATAAATTAGTGTGTGTTACACTTAATGTAAATTCCTACAACTCGATAGAAAGGCTTCATTGCTTTATTGTTTTAAGTTTGTTGTTACCGTTGGGTTTCGTGTTGTTTTAGGAAATCTGTTTCCAGGATTTAAGTGAGAGAGAACAGTCCGCTTATTTTCCATGACTTTCTTACAATAAACAGTGCAACCTCTCCAAAGCAACACCCTTTGGGAGTGGCACAATTATGTGCTGTTGAGAGGTTGAACATTGCTGTTGCTCTAGAGAGGTTAAATTGTGCAGTGGGAAAAATATGCTGTTGATGAAGGGAATTTCTTGTTCCAGAGAGGACAGCTCTGGAGAGCCTGTTCTGTCCATGTAAATAGAAAAGACTTCCAGAAATAACCACTTACTAAAAGCCACCCTCTCCCAGACATCAACCTCCTTAAAACCTACCGAAACTGAAACCTAAGTGTGAACATACAAACACTGGACGACAACTATAAAGAGATGGGTACTACCTTAGAAAGAACTGAGGCAAAAGATGCCGTGATTTCAAAGTAGTTGCGTGTTCTACAAAGAAGTATTCATTGATAATTTCGAATCGTAATTGAGTACAGCTTTATAATGATAGATACATGTACTAATAGTCTAAAATTATTGGGTTCTTCATCTATTTAATTTGTAGCTGATGGCAATCATTTTCTAAGAAAAGCTTTTTTTGTACATTGTATTTTGATTCTAAAACAATGTTTCCAATGCATGTTTATCTACTGTGCTCATTTTGTAAATTTAGATTAGCAAATGATATCTAGAAAGAACGCATAAAAAGTCCCACCTTTATCAAAACAATCTTGTGGTTTGAATATTGCACCAACAACCAGGGCCATTTTGAGACTTTTCCACCTTTAACGCTTGACGACTGAGGGAGACCCTAGGCATTCATCTTTGAAGAACCACCTGGACAGCTCCCTTATATGTGATAGTGTTCTGGTCTTGGGTAGGAATCGACCTCACAGAAATGAGGAGCTTCTGGACCCCGGCTGTACCCAAGGGGAGAACCTACGACTGTTCGTAAGCTATCTGGTCAATGGACAGTGTCTTCACATTTAAAAAAAATATCTGGTGGTCACATGCGGGCTTCGAACTTACTGAGGTTGGCGACAGGTGATTCCTAGTCAGAGACCATAATCATTCGATCATTAAGAGCCCCTATTTCTATTTATCAAACGAAGTTGCAACAGTTGAGCATTGCACGGGACCCTCTGCGTATACCAGTAAACAATCTGAAGACAAGTCAGTGGTGTTGATCTTGAAACATTCAATTTATTATTCAATTATCAGAATAATTTACGAAATATTTTTTGGTAATATGTTTTCTATTTTCTAAGTTTGTCTAAAGGTAAACGTGTTTATGCAGTGATTTGATTGGCCGAAAAGAATTATCGGAACCTATTATTCAAAATCGAGAGAAAGGTCAACTGCACAAACATCTTTATTTTATAAGGGACACACGTCATGAACATTAGATAAGACTTCGGGTGCTTCATTAGACTTTGTACGTTAACACTTTATTGAAAAATAAACTGACATAACTAGGATACAGTACAACCTCTGTAGAGCAACACCCTGTGGGAGCTGCAAATATTGGCCGTTGTTTAGAGGTTATTGCTCTACAGACGTTAATTTTAGAGTAAATATCAACTTAGGGAAATTGTGAAGGTGTTGTTGTAGAGAGGTTGTTGCTCCACAGAGGGCCCTTCTGGAGAAGTTGTTCTGTACTTACATATTTTACAAGGAAAATGTCATTCTTGTGTTTTAGGGGCTTATCTGAAACGAAACATCTGTGAGAATTTTAGATCCTAACACTTTCAACAAACAGAACAATAACCCTTTTGTATATAAAATACGCATCATACTAGTAGAAAATACGAAAGAAATATGACGATATTCCAGACCAAAATGTATTGGTCGTTGTCGAATGGCAAGGCTGTAATTTGTTTATGCATT
This sequence comes from Lutraria lutraria, assembly GCA_964023205.1. Lineage (NCBI taxonomy): Eukaryota > Metazoa > Mollusca > Bivalvia > Venerida > Mactridae > Lutraria > Lutraria lutraria. Next base: position 32,565,296 of record OZ026837.1, on the reverse strand, counting down.
CAGTTTGGCTGTCAATACATTTCCTTTTCATGTAAATTTCAATGTGCAATAACATAATTACCGAATCAATCAGAACTCTTTTTTTATATAATTTGAATATTTCCAGTTGCGCATGCGCCAATTTTAAAGCTATGGATAAAACACAATCCGCAACTGTTACGTACTTTCCCGGGAACGCAAGGCTATATAGCATTACATCTTTACGCAATATAGAGTGCAATCGACCAAACATCTTGATTAATGAGAACATTCGAAGTATCTACTCAGATTCTATCACCACGAACGAGAAATCTGGCCCGTCATTACTAGAAAATGCAATCATCTGGTGTCAAAAGGGGCCTTTATCATGCCAACATTCCGAGGCGCTTTGATGGTCACGTGACTAGAGGATTGTAACAAATCAGAAAGATGATGCAGATAACCAAGACAGCATTCCCCATGCTTTAGTCATATTTCGACAAGGAAGCGCTCGTCCGATATTAGCTTTAACAACAATACGACCTCCTGTTTTATTTCTTCCCTCAATTTCGTGTTCTGGTAATGGTTTGTGTACAGAATAAATACTCAACTACAAATAACGGTCGTAAAACGGACTGGTTTTATATTTCTTTTCACTGAAATATTTCCAGGGACATTTTTGTAACGGATATGATCGAATATGATTTCCGCTTTCTAACAAATCAATAAATATTTATTTTACAAGTTACAATGAAGACTTTGTACAATGTGTGGCACCAGAATATAGAGAGACGCGCTTTTGGTTAAGTGTGGCTGTCGTTTTTATTATTAAGTAAGGCGAGACGAAATACTACAAGAACTATGTACCTTTTCTCAGATTTTTAAATGCCAAAAAACATGTAGATAACTTCATTTTTGACTATGAACCATTTCCTTTAGAGAAAGCATCTTTATATGGTAGCACACAACAACATGACACAGTATATCGAACCCGCGTGTAATACGTCACTTTAAAAACATGTTAAAAATAGTTAAACCTTGTGATAAAAAATGATATAACACCGACCTTCAAAAATGGTCTTAATGTCACGAAGCAGTCTTATTTCTATAATTTAAAGGGGCATACCATACAACTGACAAACATTCTGTGAAAGTGTAAAAATGTGCTAGATGTATTTGTAAAACACTATATAATGGATAATTGCAGGAAGAACATGGGTCATAAAATGACTAGTTTATGTACTAGCCGCAAAAACATAGCTATGAATAATAAATCACTTCCACCTAAAAATTTCCATGACTAAATGTATGTGTCACAAATACATATTATTTTATGATTTTATTTTTAATTGGATGAATTTTTGGCTGAAACTTTTTCCGTCGGCTTTTTTCTTTACAAGCATCTAATTTATCATCATTTTGCCTTAATTCTAAATGCACCAAGTTGTAGGGTATGCCCCTTTAAGGTATTAGGATCATAACCCAAAAAATTAATTATCTCAAAATGGGGCGAACAGATTTTGGAAATATTTATATTTTTTCTAGGTTTTCGTAATAGAAAACTGATTTACCGTGAGATTTGTCAAAAACGATGACAATTCTTTGAGTCATTGTCCTGTTAAGTTTGCATCAAAACCTATGGGAGTAGCATTTTTTTTCAAAGATTAAAGGAAAAGGAGGCTCCAATTTAATAAAAATTCACAGTAAAAAGATGAAAAAAAAACCAGCATCAATCAAATTTAATAAAAATAGGCCATCGTACAATATCTTCAGAAATTGATTTTCAACAAGGGCAACAACTCCTTCAAAAATTTCAAAATATGTCGTAAAAACTTATGTATCTAAGGTAACTATCTAAGAAATAACGACAACTGGGCTATAATATTTTTGTAATACATTGTATTAACATATCGAGGGTTCAGCGCAACAGTGCCGTAACTCGTATTGAAATAAGAACAAGTTACGACAGTGTTGCGCTGAGCCCTCGATATGTGTGGAGGATTGAGCAGATATCTCAGAATAATACAGTATCAGGATCTGAATACTTGAAATTAAAAGAAATACTTCGAAACAGTTTCAAAAGGTTTTTGTAATGACGTAGTTTTATTAATTGTTTTTTTAATGAAGTTTGTTTAATTTATAACTGTTCATGATCACAAGAACTTGACATGCATGAAAACCATTTACTATTTATAAACTATAGAGAAGATTTATCAGTAAATCACACAGTGTTTGATCACAATATACATAGGAGAAGTGATGTCTAATTATTTCTGTAAATCATTATCAATCGTTCTTCAACGTATCCTAGATGAAGTTCTACCTTTTAGTGAATTTTAATGCACATAACACTAGCGGGCTTAAGGGGCGGGGTGCACACGGCGCAACCCCCCCCCCCCCCAAAGTATAGATAGAAATGAAATACAATTAAATGAAATAACATTCATTTATTCAATTCCTAAATATTACGTATTAGTATAAAACTACATTTAAATCATGACTCGATTATTTCAACATTACAGTGTCAAAGCAATAATGAATATTGAATGTAAAATCAGCACGAATGTGGTACTGTTTAATTTCTGAATACCGGACTCTCCAAAGCCCGGAAACTTTCATACGTTTTTTCGGTCCTGAATTCCGTATAATTTCTATTCGGTCCGTACTACTTAAGGACCGGAACTTGCAAATCGCGAATTTTACAAACGGTTATATGAAGATTTTTACACCGTTCTCGCTTAAATTTATTCCGAAAAATAAAGTTATGAAATAATCATTTGGATGAATTCATACATTTAAATGGTTATTATACGAGAAGGTAAAAATACATCGATATTGAAGCAGCGGAGAAATCGACTTAAATACAGATATTTTCACAAAACGTTTATAAATAGGATAACTTTTTTCGCAAAGTACAAAAAATAACATGATATTTCTAGCAAAAAGTATGCAATATTGTAGGCCATTTAAAGCGATGGATTTAGATCTGTCATGGGAAATCTGGCTCGTTGTGTAAGAAGCTTTAATAATGGTTTAACAGATTTTGTTTTTCAGGAAATTGTCAAATTCATTCTTTTGAATTTGCCAATATAATGAGAGACCAGTATTAACTCAAAATACAATTAAATGACAAAAAACTTAGAAATTTCATTACAAAAATGATTGATTCGATTGTTTTGTACTTTAGCAAGAAACAGTTTGAACTGATACGAATTTCATATCTACAATTTCTACCATTAATACAATTATGGAAGTTCAGTTTCCATGAGTACTTTCAGTTCTTTGATTTCTTCAGCGATTTTTGGTAATTTATTTCCATTCTTCTTTCAGCTTTTAGTTCTCAGTACAGGCATTTAATGTAAAAAGTTTCCTACCCTCTGTTAGTCGTTCATGAGAGTGATCTTATCTAAATTTATTTATTTATTTGGATTCAACAGTTTTTTAACATCCAAAAAGCTATTGGGGCTTTAAATACACGTTTTTAATTTATATACGGCGGTCGTTCACTCAGTTTAAACATATTTTATTGCTTTAATATTTAGATAACATTACATAGAATAATAAATATACACACTTTTTGCAAAGGGGCCGTGCCACAAGTTCTCAGTAAAAACTTAGCAACGGTTCTTCCCGGTTCACTTAACCACTTTTCCTGGACGGTATTCTAACCAGTACTAACTTACCATTTTACTATATAGAAACCGACATTGTTGACAAAATTTCATGGAAGGGAATGGCTTGCCACGACAGGGAATCTAACCCGGACCGCCGTATTAGAAATCAAGCGCTCTAACCACTGAACCACAGGCCACGACCACTGTCTTATCTAAATGATTTGCATGCATTATGTGACGACATAGTTCCTTACGAATAAAAAATAATCAGGAAAAACCCAGGTTGACATTGATTTCAATAACTATAATCGGAGAACTTAAAAAACGAAAATTGATAACATTTCGATTTTAAACGTCTTGTATCATTTTATGTAATATTTTTTAACATAAACGTCTTCAATAAAAACCTAAAAACTGTACACTTAAACGATAAAAGAAAGTGGCTTTCGAATAAAAATGATGTAAAAATGACGACTTATTGAATTAAATGATTCATCTGCAATGAAACATGGTCTTACTATATCAATATTTATTAACAATTAAATCAAAATCGATGGGAACAAGAGATCACCGAACGACAAATAGCGTAGAAATATTAGCCCAGTCACCCTATCATTCCATTCTGTACGTACTGATGCCGTTTTTGAGACAATAGCATGTTCTTAAGAATTTGTTGCCAAAAGATCGAGCGTAGATTAAAGCTAGCTTTTTTAAGACAAAAATATGCAAATATGTTTCCATGGCAACGGAAATATGCTCAACGATCTTGTAGCACGAAAATATTGCATACGTCTAACTCTAGGGAAAATAATTTGAATAAAATACAAATTGTTTGAATATAATTCCATTTATTTTATTAGGTCGAATTTAGATTACACTAAATTACTCTGTAATGTAGAAGAATGTTTAATTTCAATTATTTTCAAAAGCGGCATGAAGGCGGCGTATTTGCGGATTGGAAAAAAAATTCTATCATAAAAATATGAATTTACGAGTCATAAAGATGCTAACATTGTTGTTTTCATAAAAAAGCAACAGTAATTCATTTGTTTCTTAATTTGCTTGTTTCTATTGATCTCATGCTATTAATACTTGAGAACTATAATGAGTATCTCAATTTTACAACTTTAATCAGATCAGCATGCATTGAAGGCCAATTAGCTTTTTGAATTAAGTAATACAGAACAATAGGTAAAATTATAGTGAAATATAAGAACTATATTTTATTCGCCCTTAAACAATATTCATATAATGTCTTTCTATAGCCACATCTCGTAAACATGTGGTCAGGTGTTTTTTATTATTTTTTTTTTGCAATATCATTGAAAAACTACTGCACTACATTTCTATATGTACTTAGTGATTAAAAAAAAAAAAAATTTCGGAAAGTATTTTTTTTTGCAAGTAAAAATCAGTTTCACTAAGACATTTTTCTAGGTAAAATAAGACCTACTTCGATTGTAACATCCATAAAGATAATGGGGCTTTAAACACACGTTTTTATCATCTTTGATATTTCAAAGCCACCCATACCTAGATTGAAGTTATTTGAGACATGTTTTCATTGAACAGACTACTTGACTATACGGTTTTTTTTCTTTATATATATTTGATGGTTAAACTATAACTGCATAAGGCAAAACTGTTTATAGACATAATTTTACAACATAATGTTTTCAAAATCAACGTTTATATGTAAGAAGTGCACACTTTTGTTAATGGTGAATTGTAACGTCGTTTTAAAGCATTCGTTGTGGCTGTGATTTTAAGTTGTTTGAAATGTTTGAAAATGTCGGAGTAATGATAGAAATCTCTGTCATATACCTGTATGATAAATATACGTATAAATGTACTGATTCTAGAATAATGTAATCTACAAATGAATTGAAAACTAAAATGCCTTCATTATACGCAGTTAGACCCATTATACATATCGCGCATGAATCTAGATTTTTCATATCACATGACAATATGTATTGTTGAATAGAGTCCGTGTTGGTTTATGTACGGGTGTAGTAGAATTTTCTATGGTCTTCGCTCTTTCTAAACTGGTTCCCGTTGACTATGTCGGTATAAAGCCTGGAGAACGGGAAGCAGTTCACGCACTTTCGGATTAAACTGGTTCGCGTTCCATGTTACAGCGCACCAAAAAGTCAGCAGGAACTACTTTACTTCCGGTCTAACGTTACATTGTCATTCAACTTATTTATTTTTGAAAAAGAAGTTAACTCATGCTTTGAAGAACAAAGTAAGAATAAAAAGATTCAAGTTTCAAGATCCAAAAATGTTTGCTTTTTTACAAACATAAAATGTTCCGGAAAAAATATGAGTCGATTTAGAATCTAACGACCATACGTTCTAAGCATGTATTTGGTATAAATGTCATTATTAAGTGGTTCATGAATACATTCATGCTTTATGGTAACGTTACAAATGTATAAAGGATAAAGAATTACATTAATATTTATAGCATTTTATTTATCAGTATTGATATCACACTAAAATATGAACAGCGCCCCTCCCTCGACAGAAAACCTTTTTTGGGGGGTAAAAAATATACGGTAATTTTTCTGTAAAAGAAATCTTATTAGTATATTAAAATTAGAAGTTACACCTCGAAACCCTAAGTTTTTGTTCGACATATAAGATTAGAAAAGAAACCGCCATAATGTTATTTACGATTTCTTGACCAAAACATTGGTTAGTTATAGGTAGACAATTTTCTTTCGTCCCTTCTTATTTTCGTACTTAAGATTTCGGTGTTAGAAACATTAGGGGCTGAGCCAAAAAAGGTCCAGTCAGGAAACCGGAAACAAATTATTTTTTCTGACATTATCAAACCATTTCAAGAAACTGCTCACATTTCTATGTTATTTTGTTAAACTCTTTCTTGTAAGTATGGATGTACGACACAAGCTTGAACAACGATGTGGCATAAAGTATCTACAAACATTAGTAGAAAGTTATCTCAAATAAAAAAAAAAGTGTACATGTAATTATATTTGTTATTCTTATTCTTCCTAAGAAATGTATGTATTTAACTTATTGGATGATGAACATGGTTCATATATAAAAACAACATAATTATGTTCTGTTCAGTACATCCTTATCCGCGGCGTTCATGAAAAACGATTACATTTACTACTTTATTACATATTTACTACGGTTAGCTAACACTACGTAATACAAATTGGTAGTTAACATATTTATGGTCAATAATAATTAATTATGAAATAAGGTTTTAGTTAATATTGATATGAATTAAGTATGATCATATTACGCGCCAGTATGTTATTTTCAATGAGAAGAAAACTAACTCATAACACAATTGAATAAAAATGAAATCATTTGTTTGACAAATAATACAGCATAGTTTGCGAACGAACAATACAGTTCAGCGCATTTACAAACGGTTGTCCAGAATTAAACAAAACTATACCCAAATATAAACAATATTAAAATTATATCGTCAAAATAAATTTAAAGAAAAAAAAATTGTCGTACTTTTTACAAACAATAATTTTCTTACTATCGTGTGACTCAATGCCCGTTATAATTTTCAGACAAAATAATTTAAAATTGCTGTAACTTGGCGACCATTACACGAATAAAGTCAATTATAAAAAAAGTTTATGACTAATTCTTGGAAATTTTCCCAGAAAGGAAAAATAATTTATGATTGATTTTGATGTATATCGAACAGATAACTACATGGAGACCATTAAAACGCAAACCGATCCCAAGTCTTAGGTTGTTTGCGTAATAGAAGACAAAATGAACACATTAACAACATTTATTTGCCGCTTTTAAATAGTAATTGCATCATTACTGAGCAAAACTTTAGCATTTGACAAAATCAGTAATATGTTCTCACATTATTAGCCATGAAAACAAGAAAATCATTTTAAAGATAATTCGATTTTTGACGCAATTTCTAGCACGCTTTTGCGTCCAAAAAATATTATACACACATGCACAATAATGTGAATAATGTTCGTAGAAACAAGATTGCAAACAAAAAAGTCCTTACCTGTAACACTGTCCGTGCTTTCCGCCAGCACCGTCAAGGAATCCCCTTTAAAGTGTTCCGGTGTTTCGCGTTCCGGCCAGCGTCCATTTCCTTTATATCTAAGAAAATGATGCCATGTAGATTTAACTAAATACATGTCGTACTCGCTAAAATGCCGCTGAGAAAACGTTGATGCCTTCATCTTTCTTGACTGGCCCAAACGTGATCGTAAAAAGATCTTTGGTTTCAGAACTGTAGCAAACGAAAAATCAAGCAGACGAAATCTGGCGCCAAAAAGACGCCCGCAGAATATTGGTTCTGTAGCGGCAGGAACGATGTCCGATATTTATGACTAATTTTACATCAGTTTTGCTTCTTTAATTTTCCTCTTAAGCAACATATCGCAAATTGTCAACATATAAGACGCGTCCATTGGAAGGGTAGTGAGATAAAACATGATTATTGAACAGAAAATAAGAAGTACATGCATACGGGGTTTTTAGCCAAATAAGCCGAATATAGCTAGAATTTATTTGATGAGACAAAAACATTATTTTAATTTCTAATACATGTATAAGTAAAATATTGCGAGTCGCCTTCTTATAATTCTAATTGCTTTTTATTCTAAATTAGAAATTTGTATAAAACGACAGGGCTATTTTTATTAATTCATATTTAGCCCGTCAATAAAACATTGCATCGTTGAGTCCTGTACTTAAACTTACGTATATTTGTGGACAACAGCTCATTAAACATACATGTACTTATTTCCATCGATCGGTCGATGATAATTATTACAAATTGATTTCCTGTACATGTGAAATGGTTTTTAAGATTGTCACATAATCTCACAGCTAGGATATCACTGTCGTTTCAATTCTTTGTTTGTTTGTTTGGGTTTTACGCCCCTTTTCAACAGTCAGAGTCATATGAGGCGGACAGTTCACTTAACCATCGTTCCAGGGAATAATCAGCACTAGACACCCATTCTTCGTAAGCAACTGCATACTTTCTCACATAAAGAGACATGGTCGGTAGCTGGGATCGAAACCACGACCACGTTTCAATTCTAAATGACGAATTTTTAAAAATAGTTAAGTGATTAAATGCATTATATAAAGCTGTTAACTCAAACAGCTTTTTCCGGAGCTTAATTGAATGTGGTAAATATTGCATATTACATCAGATAGCAACACTCAGACAGTACCATCCATAACATACAGCTTAATAACTTTGATACTAAATATACATGCATTTTGTTTACATGTACCATTCCACAGAAATTGCCCAAACATCAAGTACAGCAATATATTACCAACAGAATCCCAATCATTTGTATGAAGATTTCTTATTTGCATGCATTATGGCCAAGTTCAAAATAAGCACTAATGAAATGAGCCAGCTCGAGTTACTTTTGAATTGTTCCAAACTTCAGTGCTATATCAGCACAATCATATACTAAAAGTTGCCAGCAAACCACAACATCATATTTTACAAAGACTCTGTCAAGAAGTTGTCTGTTTACCGCAACATCGTAATTCACACAGATTCACTCAAAATGTTGCCAACATACCACACCACCATACCAGCATGAAGCTACTGCATGATAATGCCCTGACCAATCACTCAGCCGTAGTAGAGGAAAAGTCCAAGGAGAACCACATTGAGGTTTGACGACACCAATCATGTAGCCCAGATCTCTCTCCTTGTAAATTATGGTTGAACCCATACATTAAATCATACTTAAAATGGTGCCACTTTGAATTGCGCAGTGCTGTTGGGAGCACTCTATACCATTGCATAAACAGTTCACATACATGAATAATACTTCAAAATGCATTTTGTAAGTGGCTTTTGCGCCTGGAAAAGTGTGTGCAGTCAGACGGAGGTTACTTTGAAGGTCTCATAAAGTGATTTCTTGGAAAGTAAGCCATGTTTGCATAGCACTAAACATAGCAACCACAGAGCACCTTTTTCGTCTGTTGTAGACAAGTTTCCACTCTTCACGGGTGTCCGTTAGGACAGGTTAGAATGTAGACATTTTGAGAGTATGATAGAAATAGAAGAAGTAAATACTGAGGAGTTTGGCTTTAGATGCATAGATATATTTATGTCATGTTGTTTCACATTTTGGTGTCCAAGTCACTACAAAATATAGGCTTCAAGCCACTAGTACTCAAAATAAACTTATTAGATTTATTCTTAATCTTACACCAACGACTCATATTGGACAAGGTTACAATGGCTACCTGATTAAAAAAAGATTAATCAAATAATTTTAAATCATGTTTTTAAAATTAAAAACTCTATTGTTCCTGATTATACGAATGAGCATTTTCGGCATGTACCATTAGTACTGGGCAAACTAATGGTTCATACATTTGTAATTACCATACCCGTCTGAGACTTTCTCAACAGACCAGTGATGAATCAAATGCTAGTAATAATTTAAAATATACTAACTGCTTTTTCTACTCCTAGAGTCAAATTCTTCCGTAAACAATCATTTGCTTAAAGAGAATTTTTGGAATCACTTACCCAAAAAATATACGATCCTTTAAGTTCTTAGTTAAACTCAACATATTGGAGCAAACTTTGTTATTTTTTAAGCATACTTTTTATTCATCTATGTATCTATTACTCATTTCATACGCGTCTTTCATAATGTATCAAATATTTTGTACAAATGTATTTATTTATTATTGTAATGCATTAATGTATTAATGTGTTATGTTTTCCTTTTTTAACATAATTGGGATGGGATGCGTGTATAATCCTGTACCGGTAAACACACATTCCTTGTCAATGTTATGCCATCGTTGTCGGGGACCACAAATGAAATAAAGGGATATGGATCCCTTTTTTGTGACATCCTTGATATTGATGAACGTGACTTATTTCTGTAAATGCCATTTGTCATTTTCATTGTTTTTTATACCAGAATAAATGTATTATTATTATGGGTGTGGAACATAGAAAAATATACCCATTTTATGCAATTTACATTGAATATTGAAGGAGTCCACAGATGTCTTTTTCAAACGCAAAAAAAAATGCCGGAGAAATCAATTATTTAAAATAATAATAAAAAAATACATCACGAGATTTAGAAAGATAAACATATTTAAATAAAAAAAACAATTGAACTTTTGTGACGAGTACAAATCTAATATTCAGATAGAATAAAAACAATATGATGATTATATGGAAAACAAAAATTGATAACTTGAAAACATCATTAATTTTCCAAGTCAGCAGGTCCGCCAAAGTTGGGTATGATGCATAATACATTGTATAATGTTTTCCGCATATATATGCAGAGAAAAATATTCGATAGTTTCGATGTACAAAAATGTATTACCGGGTAGTTTTATTTAGAATATAAAACTACCTGATATCACATACCCCTAATTTTGAAGATACAATAAAGATAAATTAAATTAGTTCTATTTTATCTTCAACCACCATATTTAGAAACAGGTACAAATCTTAATTAAAATTCATATTTTAGTTACGAATTGCACACGATTTAAAGAAACAGTTATTACATTGTCTTGTACAACATGAGGACTTGTGGTTAAGTACATGATGCAGTACGCAACAACTTACAGAGTGATTTTTTCTCTCATTCTAACAATCGCATCAACTTGTATAAATAGCACAAACTGCAGTTAGCTACTTTTTAAAAAAAAAGTACTGACGGTACTCATGGAAATTGAACTTATGCAGAATTACACTGCAACTTGGGACGGGAACCAGTTTAACACTTGCATGGCGGATGTAGAAGAATTTAGTACATGTGCTTTGGTCCGCATCAAAATTCGTGACGGCTATGGAAATGTTAACTATTGTTCAACGTTTCCCAAAAAGAAGATAAATGTGTAATTGCCTGCAAAGTTTGTAACTGCAATTTATGGTTATTTATCTGTATTTTTGTACTCACAAATCTGTATGGGAACCAGCTCTTATAATTACACCATTTCAGTCCATTTTTCTATTGTCTTGATTCGATTCTCGTGTAATTTTGAACCATCTTAGTTATTATTACTTTTATTTCTGGTCACAAAACACTGCATATCACTTATAATTTTAAGATTGTATATGAATGTCCTAATCTTCACATTTTAGTTGTATCTTCGTCTCCTGACATGCGCTTCATCGTCCTGTTATTCAAATAACATAAAACAGTTAAATAAAACTCCATCATCCACAAGTGAGCACCACCATGAGATTTTCAGTGCCAATACATGTTTTTGTTTAATAATACCAGTCAATTGGACTCCTCACGTCGCCAAATAGTTTTGAAAGTATATACTGTACAACCTCTGTAGAGGAACACGCTGTGGGAGCTGCAAATATTGGCCAGTACATGTATTTAGATGTTGTTGCTCTTCAGAGGTTAAATTTATAGTAAATATCAGCTTAGGGAAATTTTGAAGGTTTTGTTATACAGATGTTGTTGCTCTAAAGAGGGCCGCTCTGGAGAGGTTGTACCGTATTCAAATTCAGTGCAAAGATAATAATAATCTGTCAGACACTACAAGCCTGTTTGTTATTTATTTATTTAATTCAGTACATAATTTCTTCAAAACTTAATACTACTGATAAAAATAATATGGTACAAACTGTTGCTATGGAAACTGTGAAACATCAAAATCTATTTTTGTTGAAAAGTTTACATTATTCTCTATTGGTACATTTACACACCTAAGTACAAATGTGTATTGAAATCACCATTCCTACAAGCACATTGTCTCGTAGATTCCGTCATTTTCTGAAAGGAAATAGTCAACATTGTATTAAAACATGTATGGCTAGGATTGAAAACAATTAAGGAAAATAACTGCACGGTTTGTATGATTCAACATTTTTGCGATAAACTAGCAATATGCTGTATAAGCAACAATAGCTTGATAACCGTTCGTCCAGACAGGACCGTGTTACAACCTTTCAGCAAAGTTTACTGGTCAATGATTCCATGCAATAATTAATACTTCACTCCTTAAATAAATAACTTACTCGATACACAACATATGACATGAAGTAAAAGGAAAACAGTGATGGATAGACATTAATATTAAATATTTACATTCACTCTTAATTTTCAGTAGGTAAAAATGAGTGTTTATTTTACGTAAACGCTCGGTCTCCCGAGACATCCTCCGATGGCGGAGCATCTAAACCGACAATTCTGATTGGTAGACAGCGGGTAGTTATATTCTTACCGTACAACTTGTCAGTCTAAATTTAGTAACAATCTGTCCAGAACGCGTTTCACGTGCGTCAACACTGAAACTTACCACACGTTTTGTTCACTAATAACACGAAAAATCAGCGTTTTTTACACGGTCAAAATTGATTTATGTAAGAAAACAAAGGAGAAAATGTAAATAATATATAAGGATTGACTCGTATTTTTCGGGCGTTTATGCAGTATAAACGCTCAGGCGGGGTTTTGAAAAAATTCCGTGAAGCGCTTCTCGGTAAATTTTCTAAACCCCGCCTGAGCGTTTATACCGCATAAACGCCCAAAATATAAGGAACAATCCTTTAAGGAACTCCTCGGCGTTTGTCTAAAGAAAATACCTCGGACATTTTTCTCTTTCAATAGGAGTTTGATGCCCATTGTATCAATTGCGAACGATAAAGACGTTTAAAAGTCTGTAATTCCGAGAACGGTTCTGGAAAATGAGTGTTGAAAAAGTAGTGACCGGAAACCGCATAATCACAATTTGGAATTTGTAACCCAACGCTTATGTACGAGGCGTATTTTTTAGTCATGGAAATGCCATCGTCGGCCTGTCTGTGTAGAAAAGACCTTATCACGAGATGCTCGAAACACGTCGAGCGCTACATGCACGCTCTCAATGTGCACGTGAATCGCGTGACCAGGGATAATTCCTACACAGACAGGCCGATGTAGCTGACACTATACCTTACACGAATATTTTCATTCCGGGGTAAACATGTATGTAGATGATACATTAACCCACATATTCCACATGATTCGATCAAATTGATACAAAAATCAAATTATTTTGATATTTTTTTACAAGATCATAAAAGAAACGAGGCTCCTATCTTGATTATTAATAATGTTAGTCGGGTTTGTTAACGTTATTGCGAGAAAATGAATATAAGCTAATTTGGTTTTCTGCGTGAAAATAACGTTAGAGCCAGTCTAGCTGGCTGGACAATTGAGCTTTTTGTCACCATTTGTTTGCCTGTGATTAAAACGAGAAATGTTTTTTAATGAAAAATACTGTCTGAATAATGATTTAATGAATATTTTGAGCAATACGAAAATAATATTGATATGTTGTTTCATGTACTGATAAGCCATTTGAAAGTAAATATAATTATTGGTAGAACTGAGATATTGTTAGCAAATACAATGACGGGTGGGCGTACGAAATTAAAAGCAAAATAATGACGGCTAAACCTAAGACCCTAATAGCCTTGTAGCTAATGCGACAATTAAGAATTACAGGCCCTAATACAAGCATTCATTTCTATCTTATTTATTTATTATTATTCATATTTTAACTATTTCTAAAACATGGTACATAGGAAATATATTACACAAAATGGGCATACAAAGTTACAGTGTTCAAACAAACAAACAAATATTACTGAATACACAAATTGAGACTGTAAAATTATTAAAGGTAAATAATATCAGTAAAAAATTGAAATCATGTCAAAAACGTTAAAATACAAGGATAATACAAAAAAGGAAGTAAATCCTTATTTCCATTGTGGTCCTTTATAAAATTATATATAAATAACCAAGAAAACAACAACAAATTATATTAATATGACAAAATAATACAAATTCATCATAGAGATAAATCTTAATCTCGTGTTTATTTTCATTGAATATATAGAATCATTTATAAGTCGTAAACCACAAGCTTTTCTTGATTTGTGTAATTTTGGATTTTGTAAACATGAAATTAAAAATGTTATATAATCATAGAAAAGGGAGATAACTAGTTAGTAATATTACCTCCCTTTATGAAATACGGTCAAAATATAACTGACCCGGATTCAACATTCCAAATATTGTATGGTTGAAAGTTAATATTTAATGAATTTTGTTTGAATTTCACAATTTTTATGGATCAAGTACCTCTCACTAGTATTCATAATCATTAAACGTTTGTATTGGTCCGTTATCCGAATACAACTTTATTTTACATGGTTACAACTTGAACCAAACGGAAGTCGAATTAAGGTACATATAAATAAATTTGTATCCAGACGTCGGCATTGACAATGAAGTCCTTATTTAAAAACCAGTTATCATGGCACACGACTAGTCAGAATTTATTAAGTCAAGTAACACAAACCTGGTAAAGTCTCTGCAATCGATGTCGGCCAGAATTCCCCGCCACAGAAGCCAATGATGGCTGTTGAACCATTCATAGCTAGTATCGCCACATGGTCTATAAGACACTGCTTACACCGCTCTTCGACATAAATGCTCGAGTTTTTGAAAGATAAAATCAACCGTGCATGACAAATCCCGTGCCAAGACTATGTTGACTGGGTATAAATATATTCATTGGATAGTAAAGTTATCCAAGCGTCTATTTGCACGTGCGTTCCGTGCTTCTAAGGTATTTAATAGTGTAGCTAGATTGTGTAAGTTAATTCGAGGTTTGCATTGCTTGAGTAGTACACATAGTTAACTAGTATATTACTAAAATTTTTCCACACGACCGAATGATTATGTGTGTTGTTTACGAAGCATTCGAATCGGAAAATAATACAAAGTCGACAAGTTGATGTGTTACGAACCATAGCGCAATGTCACATAAAACAATAACATAAAAAATATTATTTCATATAAATATGAAATACATGTAATATGTATTTTTTTGTTATTGTTATGTTTTATGTGACATGGCCTTACGTTACGAACCCGTTATGTAGGACATTTGCAAGCGAAGCAATACCTTTGTCCTAAGACCCAAGTGTTTGAGTTTGTTCAAGTATTCCTTCAGTTTCATTCATCTGTTGTTTAACGGCTGATTTGATAGCTAGGGTCATGTCATAGCCACTCCAGAAACTCAGGGGATATAAGATACAGGAGAACCGGGCATTTATATCCCTACGCTTTTTCGAATATTTTTCTCCTGGTTCTATATCGTGCCCGGTGTAACGTTTTCAAGCTCCCCCCTTTTCAGGTTACTCCCCGGTAACTTAAAAATGTTTTCAAAGTACCGGCCCCGGTAACATTAAAACGTTTTCAAACTCCCTCCCCCGTTTTAATAATCCCCCCTCCCTATGTTGATTCTTCGTGGCGAAAACGTTTATATTTCAGGTTTTAATTTATACTAAATGATTCACAGTCAACATGGTTTATTGACATGTAATTCCTGTATTTCTAAACTGTATATACGCAATAATTTTTGGAGCTATGGAATCCTATTAGGGTTATGGAGAGTACGCGCCTTTATTCAATAAATTAACAAAAATGCAAGACATGACCTGTGAAATTCCACACTTACTTGTGTTCAGAAAACCAACAATAGTTAATAAAAAATATTGTTATTATATATTTTTTGACGAATTATTACCCGGGGGTATTCTGAAAATGTTTTCAAAGCGTCCCCGGGGTAACCTGAAAACGTTTTCAGATTACCGGTTAGGGCATTTGAAAATGGAGGGGGTAATTTCAAAACGTTTTAATTGTACCCCTCCCGATAACTTAAAATCGTTTTCAAATTCCCGGGGGTACTCTGAAAACGTTTTAAAGTTACCTAGGGGTAACTTGAAACGGGGGGAGCTTGAAAACGTTACATCGGTGTAAAACACTGATACACGCCTTGCCCTTTTCTGTGATTTTCTTTACACAGTACTTGGCTCGATAGTTGGGATGGGGACTCTGAAAAAACGTCCCTGAGAAATCGAACCCACAACCTTTCGTTTAGTAGTTCTTTTTAGTAGTTCGTTTTATAGTGGTGATCGATGGTTGAATGGTAACGCGCTGGACTACCAAACGAAAGGTCGTGGGTGAATGTGGTCTACACACATGCAAGCATGGATTATGATACAAAAACATGTAGTAACTAAAATAGGAAATTATGGATCTCAAAACAAGAAAAAATATATACAAAATGTAAATTCCTCTCCATATGAAAGAAAGCTTGAAAATGCATGGTCAGTGGTAGATATTTTGAAATGTAAAAATGATGTTAGATGCTTGAAATCGGGTTGTTTGAAAATAAAATCAATATTTTTACGAAATACATTAGTAAACGTAAAGTAAACGCTCTATATATGTAAAGATACATGTTTACAAATGGTTGTATGAGATAATATATGTATTAACTGATCCCTCCCAGACCTCGAGAAATAATTCCAACACTAGACTTAATCATTGATATACGAAACAATTTTCTTATCAATGTATCGATACAAAATACTCGCGGAATATGAGCATCGATCTTGTGAGGCAAATTTAGAAATCCAACAGTTATGGTTCACAAGTGTTCTGAGGAGTTAAACATTGCTTGATTAAATTAGTCCCGCATGGGTATTGACGATGCTTCATGCTAAATCATACATCGCTTTTTTCTTGATGTCTTTTGTCAATATATCAAGCACGGGTCTTCAATAAACCCGTTCATTCTAATTCATCTTATGCGATCTTTGGGTCAATACAATGTTTCTAGCATTCATCTTATTTCACAAATTGCTTGGGCTCAAACAAGCAATCGGATCCAATCCAATTACAAAATTTGGATGAATTCCCAAAGTTTGACTGTCATATTCAATTATATAGAAAATATTACTGGATTCTGCTTTTATGGGGAGCCTTTGTAAGACGCCGTGAATTATGCGAGCCGCAGATATCGCAATTTGCCGAATACTACACTGATTTGATGCCTGGTTTAATTGCCGGCGCGCAATCAATATGCGGCTCTCAAATCAGACAGAACATCACAAAATTGTATCGAAATTCATGAAATTATTCCGCCCAATGATCACAATAGCACATAAAGGTCGGGAGGCTAAAAAGAACCAATACGCAAATCCTTACGCTTAAAGTAGGTCTGTGAGTGTAAATAAAATGAACTTCAAATATCTAACCGGTACTACTTTTTTCTTTTCGGAGGATTGATTTTCTTCAAAAGCAATTTAAGTGAACGCTCGCAAAACGAATAAAGGAAGATTAATGTAGGATGTTTTTCCACATCATATATACCATAATTATGTGCATCATATGACTACGCGTTATTGTATGCTATGCCGAAACAAACACGAGGCACAAGTATTTTACAGACATTCTTTTGCAACGATGTGTATTAATTATTTACAAAGCATTACTTAACATTTGAGAAATAAAGTAAAACTCATGTCAATAAAAGTCGTCTTGTCTACTGGCAGTACCCGAAGAAAGAAATGTCTAAAACAGTGTTTGATCTGAAAAGAAAAAAATGAAATTTTACGTCAAGATAAAATGTAACACCAAATAACATACAAAAAAATGTACATGTAATTATATACTCATATGGTAAAGATTTTGTCCATTATAGTGTACCCTCATTATTGAAAGGGCAAGCCAAGTTGGCTTATGAGACACCTATCTTTTGTTCGCTCGCTCAGTACCTTCCGAAGCCCTTCTCTTTTCTGCCGCCGGGCGCCTGGCTGAGATTATTTAACTAGCTGTCGGCTCAAGAACCGACCGCACCAGTTCTTAACCTGTCTCCACTGATATTCGAACCTTCGTATGTCCAGACACAAAATGTAAACTAAACGTTAGATTTTTGCGATCTGTCGTAATTAAACATTCCGAGTCGATCGTATCAGGTAGGTTCTCAAGCTGTCATTGGTCAGTACTGAAGAGCACCATTCTTTGTCACATGATGTACATGTATATATATCAGAGGGAGAGACAAATAGCTTTGCATGCAACATCTTCAGGCAAGTGTTGCTAAGACAAATAAGCATCGCCTTTGAAAAATCTGCGATATTCCGAACAGCTGCGACCGCTTTGACTTCGAGTCAGCTTTGGAGCCTTCTACAAACGTTCTTGTAAATGTGTTCCTTTAAATAAAGAATTTTAGATTTACTTACGAGCAATTGGCTACTTTGAAGTAGCACTCGTTTGTATAGGTTATACCATTGCTGCCACAGACTGGTATCTCAATACTAGGGCAGTCACTTGTGGGACACATTTCCGGCACCAACCAAGATAGGAGCTGATTTGGCGGAATGGGTATTGACAGGCATACTGGGATTCGAACGTAGAAAATAAATATTTGTTATTTCATTGTATTTTAGTGAATATAATCAAGCCTGTGAACAAAGGCCACCCTTTGGAAAGACAAAATGTGGCCTTAATTGACAGGTGGTCTTTATTTGGAGGTAATGTTGTTGTTAATAATCAATGATGTTTTTTTTAAATGGTCTTTATTCTTCACAGGGTGTACTTTATTTGGAGGTGGCCGCTAACACAGGTTTTACTGTATTATGTAAATCAACAAGGTCTCGGTTAAAATGCCACTCACTGTTACGCAGTTGTGCGTGTATTAACATTACATGTAGCCACCGCTGTGGAACAGAAAATAAGAGTGCATTTCTCTCCTAAAAATAGCTGAAGAACTGTTGAAAACGGCGCTAAACCCAAGTTTTATTAAATCTACATGTTGTGTATCTAAACTGTCTGCGAATCAGACTGTTTCTTTTCTATCACGTGCAAGCGTATAGGCCTACTATGTATAAATACAAAAAGTACTAAAACAGCCATCACTGCATAAAAGTGCTTCCTGTCATAAGAAAAACAAAACAGACAATAAAAGTGCAAATACTTACTTAAAACAGTAAAAGACGGTGATGTGAAAATAGAAGAAATGTCAAAATAATTCTTTTAACTGTTACAATATTATAAATTTTATTATATTTATGTCAAGCTAATATTCTAAATAAAAATCTTACCCATGTAAAGCATACAAAGACAAATTAAAACTGAAAACTTCGCCATTTTATTTCTTATAGTTTTAAAACAAGGTATACTGATAAGATACGATTCGGTCCGTCATTAAACTATGTCATTCAATAAGATCATGTTGTGCGATAAAATAACCACATGTATGTACAGTACATTACAGTCATACCTGTAAATAAAGGCCATCCTTAGGAAAGACAAAATGTGGCCTTTTTTAACCAGGTGACCTTTATTTGGAGGTCATTTTGTTCTAAATAATCAATGACGGTCTCTAAAAGAATGGTCTTTATTCACATGTTGGCCTTTATTCGGAGGTGGTCGCTAAGAGAGGTTTGACTATATATGGACCACACCGAGGAAGATAAAATCGTTGTTAATACACTGGTGGTCTTGTTAATATCGAACAGAATAATAATAAGTATTAAAAGTTGGTCGTTATAATGGGATGTTTATAATATTGAGATGGTCACTAAACGGAGTTTTGCAATCGATGTAAGGCTAGAATGGTAATATTGTAGAAGTTACAGAAAGGCACGACTTTCCATATAATGAATCAGTAGAAAAAGTCGGAGAAAAAGTCATAAGTTGCAGCATTTTGTTGACAGGTCATATTTTCGTGTGTTTTTCTAATTATGGTACTTAATAAATAATGGCATACTTGTATGAAAGATACCAATCTTGAAGCATTATCTCACATAACAAAAGAGTCAACGAGTCGCTGATTACCTCTTGTTTGCAAAAAAAAACATCCTTTGAAAGGAAAAATCATTCATGACTCGAATATCAGCCGAATTTCGTCTATCTTAAATTGACTTCTGCCTTAAATGTAAATAGACTTAAGTTTTATTAATACGCACCAAATTCGTGGTATCCGTCATATTTATACAAGGGAAATAACTCTGTAGTAGATAATTCGCGTCTGAAATTATGTTGTAAGATTTACCTCCCTTGCTGTTTTCAATTTTTCTTCAATTCTTTGTTTTCGAGCATGTACATCATTAATGTCTATTATGGCTATGATAAAGTGAAAGATTCATTGTAACTGGTTAAAAAGAAAAAAAGAAACGTTGATGATCACGACAAAAAACACTCAAGAGATAGTTGGATTTGAATTTCTGATGAAATCATGGGTATGTTATTCTACAAGCACTGAAACAGGTCAACTGTCTATAGAATGATTAACATTTAAAAAATAAATCGAAAAGATCACACGATATGATGAAAACTTTCTATATGAACGAACTGAATTAAACTTTAAAGTCGTTCAGTAAAAGTGCTGAGAAATTCCTTAAAGTGCGTATTGAAATAAAACTATATTCGGATGAAGCGCTTCCGGTTAAGCGGAAATGAGTAGTGAATGCGTCTAATGTACCCGGAGTAAAGAATGATATCGTATATGGTTACGACCGATAATCGATAATTTCTCCTACTGCAAATTTCCTAAAACAAGCACTTGGGGAAATAATAAGTGGCACATCATAATCAGATCAGGTGATACTTACCGTCAGGTACTATCGATCTTAGATTGCTGTGACAACCAGAAAAAAGTTCTTTATCGAGAAAGTGACGGCGTACAGACTTTGTCCAAAAGCTTTCGTAACCTAAAATTATGGTATAATTATTTATTCTACCTTTTCTGTCTGGTTGAAGATGCGTTTTTCTGGATTTCACATAAGCTTGTAAGTAAGCAAAAACCATATTTGAATCGTGAACTCAGTTCGCAATTTTAAAAATAAAGGAATCGCGATACTGCGAACTGCGTTCCAGTTTTATACAACTATAAAAACGAGGCATAAATATACACATCCGGGTTATTTTGGCTCGGCAGTCAATCAGCCAAACCTGTGAACAAAGGCCACCCTTAGGAAAGACAAAACTATGTCCTTTATTGACAGGTAGTCTTTATTCGAAAGTCATTTTATTCTTACTGATCCATGACAGTTTATAAAGAAATGGCCTTTTTTCACAGGGTGGCCTTTATTCACAGGCTGGCCTTATGGCGGAGGTGGACGCTGACACAGATTTGACAGTATATGTAATATATAACCCCTTATCAGTCCAGGAGTGAATATTCCGGGGAATCGAGTACTGATCAAACAAAAGCAAGAACAAAGTTAAGTCAGAAACAAAGTTTAAGCTTTTTCATGATTTGAAACGCTTAAAACTCATTCGCTGAAAAATTAACCGTACTCCCCCCCCCCCCCCCCCCCCTCCGAGGTCGAGTGGTTAAGGTCGCTGAATTCAAATCACTGTAACCTCTTACTTTTGTTTGTTTATATCAAATTTTCAACAGTCATATGAGGCAGACAGTTCACCTAACCATCACTCCTGGGAAGACCCAGTACTAGAAAAATTGAGTAGAAACTTAATGATGGACTCAAGTGTCAAGTTTTCTGTCTATATATCTTGTAAAATTGACCAGAAACGTTACCATGTTTTTTCCTTATTTACTAAGAACATGTTAAACATGTCAGCATAAAATATTGTCGGTATTACGGACAAATTGAGTCTCAAAACTTCTTTTTCTTTTGAGTAAAAAAATATATACATTTAATTCCAAATAACAGACTCAAATCATTTTTATAGAATTATCTCGTATCAAGTGATGAAACTAGGTTTCAGTTGTGGGATAGTGTTTAAATGGCATCTATGTACCTTCTTTAAATACCAATGGAGAATTGCGTGATTGAATAAATAAGTTGAGTTTGAGTAAAAACTTAAGTTTTTTTGTGAAACTGGGCCGTCTCATATTGCGGTGATCTAGATATAGACGAAATATGAAAACTGATCAGAAAAAAGGGTGGTTGATACATATAATGATATTTACACCTAGGAGGTCGCACAGTGGGTGTTTAACCGTGTAATTAAGTTTATATCAGACCACTGTAATTCCTAATATAACTCAAGTACGCATTATAACAAAAAATCCATTAGTTGTTATTATTCTGAAAGATTTCCCTTACATACTGATGCACTCATGCACCTATCACGACGTAAGCCACGATATTTTGCTCAATATCTGTAAGCAACACAATGTTAGACCACTAGTGTCGTCTGCTCGATTTGTACAGGTGGATTATGGGAGTTAAGATGACAGGTGACAAACCATAACAAATATGGCGTCCTTGGATACGATGAAAACGAGGCTCTAAATGACTGGTAGCCCGATAAAAATACATGCAAATAAATGTGTTATAAAATGTCAAACAGTAATAAACTTTGAAATAGTGTTAAAATAAATTTTGTAGTCAACCAAAAATGGACATTTTGAGGATTTGACGATCGGAAATATTACATCAAGTATTAAGGTATGATAGACATTAGTTCAGCTTTTGTGTAAAAGTGTTAAGTGTTTGTAAGGTGTACAAAACAGTAGTACAGTCGATCTGTGTTATAAAAAGGCAATTTAGGGTTGATAAGAAACACTGAAATGTCAACTGGTCGACACTTGTTAATAAAAAGACTTAGCTACTGATTTAGGTAGCTTTATGGCCGATAACGCCACAAAAGAATATATCTTCTTTCTATATATATTCTTTTGAAGTTGAATTTTGAAAATGTTTATGAAAAGTTAATGAAAACAATAGAGAACTATAAGGGAAATGTCGGTATGAACATACATTAACTTCATGTACCCTACACTTTTCAAGGCTTATAAACGCACTATACGTCGTAATTAAATTTTTACTTAATTGAAACCATTAGCAGTTATTTTGTATTATAGTTTACACGAGTCGAAATATAACTGCATTTTCTTTCCGTTTTTCCTTAAGAGGTTATCGATCCGATCACGATTATATTTCTTTCTTATTTGACTTCAAACTTTGAACAATAATAGGATTGTTAAACCATAACAGTGTCACGGTCCCCTAAATGGTCACTTAAGTTGTAGAAATAGTCATTAAAATTTTATATCATGAAACACAGTAGATTAATTAAACGTTTAAGCTTTAAAAGGTGCTATAGTTTCGTGAAGATAAATTGGCTGTAAAGACACCAAATCCCTTTTACCTAAATATTTAATTCAATTAAATAAAAATGGCGACCAATCTGATAAGAGATATTCGTAAGACCCTCGTCTAGTGTCATGGAGCCATGGTGGGATATTACATTAAAACGAACCCCAGGTTTGCATTGGGAGATACCGCTCAACATGGCGAATGAGTTTATCAAAATAATTATCATTGTAGGAGCTTTAAAAGAATTCAATAGGGTCGATTGAAAACCAGAATTGATATGTATAAGTAAATTTATCTACGGCAAACAAGAGATATAAATGTTAAAATATGCTCTGTGTGTGTCACTTTTCTAAAATTACCATTCAATTTTCGTGGGTCCTATTCAGAAATAGGACGGTAGTTTTTTTGTTCCGTTCTTTAATTAACCCAATTACGACTAGTTTAGATATCATAGCGACGTCAACGAGATGATATAAATGAAATATTTAAATAAATAATGCTCCACTATTTTCTTTGACATAGGCAGGTGTTCTTTTTAAAGTACATGACTGTATCACTTTGTGAATTGTACATTGAAAATTACAAAATTAAATCGATGTACGAATAAATTGTATTTTAGATTAACTTTAATTGGTTTACATTACAATTATGAAATCGGTTTCATTTCGTTTGAACGAGTCACAAATCAAGACTTTTTATTACCATAAAATTAAAAAATATATATACATGTACAATTTGAATAGGTGTCTCGGCTGTTTATGTCACATTTGGCAAACCATGCATTGAACGGTCTAAAGATATTGGATTATACTGAATAATGTTAAAAAGTTAGTTTTAATCTCGCATTCAAAAACGCGTTATTGGGATTAAAAACATGCAATGAAACAGCGACATGAAGTTATTTTTACAGGTCGATACACGCTTAGCGTAGGTAGCTATCTAATCCGTACGTTTGTAATCTTATTGAACCATAATACCTCATCTTTGTCTCAATTAAGTATTTATAATTAAATGAATTAATAACGAATGCTACATTGTATATTAATTGAAAACTCATAGTAACGCTCTGTTCTTGTTTCGTACCTTTTTGATATCTACATACGTTAAAAATATTTAAAACAAAATCTAGGACAGAATATATGAAGTTATGTAGATTTTCTCTGTATAATTACTAGTAACTTACTGTGCAACCTTTCCAAAGCAACACCCTTTGGTAGTAGCATAATTATGATATTGTTAAGAGGTTGTTGCTCTAGAGAGGTTAAATTAATAATTGTGCAGTGGGAACAATCATGCTGTTGTTGAAGGGAGGTTGTTGCTGGAGAGAGGGTCGCTCTGGAGAGGTTGTACTGTATATAAAATGGGATATATTGTGTATGATCGTTGTTAAGAAATTGCCATGTCGGCCTAGCGTGCTGAACTTTACATCACATTCGGAATGCCTTTTTTGTTTCCGTTCAATATCGCATGCAAATCGTTTTCCGGTTATTTGATGTTTATTTATTTGCTTGTGTGATTGATTTGTCCAGTAAATTGATGGGAGATATTTCCCGACTGAATCATAGTAATTTTGTATAGAATATGATCATTCATTATATCGAGGTAGTGAAAATAAACATATAAATAAAAGGGTTTGTAAATATTCGTATTGAAGTTACCTAAACAAATAGAACAGTATTTACAGTTGATTAAACGTAAGTGTTAGTCTATAACCGCCGTTCGGGTTAAAAAAAGCCGAGAACCATAATTATTGATGCTAAACATAAACTGGTTCCCGTTGATTTGTGTACACAATGCCTTTGGTGCACTGCAACGTGGAACGGGAACCAGTTTATGCTAAACCTTAATTAATCGATTTGATTTTACAATTTTACTAAGTTGAAATTACACACCTCAAAGTGCTCAATATTCGATAATAAAATATCGTATAAAAACATGATCCCATTAAAATTTCTCAATAGTTGAAATAACGCATAAAATACGAAATTGAAAACCACACGTAAATTTATCATATTGGGTTTTTATTTACGATAGCAATATCAAATATTTGATCTTTGGGATCAATCTAGAAGGAATTACGTGTAAATTACATTCACTGTACATAAAAACCTCACAGGGCATCCATTTCAATGTTTAGATCAAAATTCATGCGCGCCGAGCGAGTGACTACTATGGGAAGCCATGCACTGGTCCAACAAATGAAAACATACACGAATATCTTCTTTGATAGTTTCGTTACAAACGAGGTTAAAGAATATAGTGCCATTCAATTCGTCATAATACTATTATCAAGTTAGAAGTGGTGTGAGACTTCGATTACAATTTAAAATACCGAACTACTACTACTACTGCACAATACTACACCGGATTAAACAAAGCTCTCTAATTCAATCCGAAATTTCACTTAATAGCATTCATGTTAAGTAGTGGCTTGATTTTCTCTTTCGAATATGCATTAAGTAACTTGACATTCTAAATCGAATTTAATGCTCTGTAATTCTTTCACGTCTTACTAAACACACTGTACGTTGCAAACTTCCAGAAGTAAAGTTTGCGTACCTCAATGACCAAAATAAGTTATGATTACCGAAAGCGAAGTTGACTGTCCATTTTACTCATTTTCTTTAGATATACGCCGGAGCGTTCTGATTGTTTGTTCAAATGAGAAATTCATTAGCCGAAAAATACCGATTTTTATGATTCCATTGAACATCCCCAACTTTTTTAACCATCCAGTATTGGTAAACCGATAATCTTTTTTATATAGAATAAAGAAGGCTATTGTTAAATAACTCGTCATAACTTTCTTTCTGTTTAACTCACAAATTTTGTTACTATCACAAAAGTTTGTTTAATTCATCTGCCTTTTTATGAATATTTTTTTATTAATTTAAAATAATAAATCAATGGTCCTTTTTAAGTTTAAAAACTATAACCCCTCATCTTTTTTGCGGCCTCTACTTTCTATTGTAAAACCGAAAAAAATGCCAATTTAGGAATTTATGTTCCGTTTTGTTTCAAATTTACACCACTTTGTTAAAATATTACAAAATTTGTTACTATTACATTGTCTTGGTATTTTATTTTACTTTTAAGATATATAAAAATAATTAGGCTTTATTGACATCTTCGAAGTCCTTTTTAACTTTTAGTCAACTGACCTGTTAATTTAAATAAGAATTTATCGTCTCGGTAATACTCGGTATTTTCCGTAAGAATACCGAAGATACCGATATCTCTATATACTACTACCACACATTATGTTCGGTTTTATGTTAAATCTTCAGATCAACGCAAATAAATTAATTCTTTTTTTATTAAATGAGAAAAGTCGTATTTGTGAAGAAAGGAAGATCATAATTAGAGTATCATTATTAAACAATTGTTTCATATTCTAAATAATTTTTAATGTATATTAGTTAAATTTGAAAACATTTCCTGATATTATTGAACTTACAGTAGTGTACATGAGAACTAAGAAATAAGTTACTTTTTATAATGAAATGTTAAACTTGTTACATGAATGAACGCTTGACAATTGTGTGAAAAATAGAATAAGTTTAATTCTGTATCTGCTTAATTCTCCAGGTGATAATTGCACACACAATCGCCTATTAAACAGACTCAATTCAATTTTTGTATTTTTTGTTGTTGTTGAAAATACGTGATGTAATTATTCAATGTAAATTTTGATTAAAGTTTTCTAGAGTAATGTGCTCAGTTGTAATAACTTAAGTTACTATTTCTGAATGAAAGTGATGTTTTAAATAAAAAACAATGACAATGGTTAAATATCATATATTAAATCCGAGGTACACTGGATCTTTTATGATCCTTAAATTGCTTTATTAACTGTCTCCAATCAGAATATAGCCTGCGTGTAAAGTAACTTCCTTGCTGTCTGTGTTTTATGGTCAGACTTTCATTGCATAATATTGCAAAATCCATAATCCGTAAAATGTATATGAGGGAGTAAACTGTAAATTTTCATTTCTCTAAATCGTTGAAAGGTCATTTATAAAGGAGAAAGGGCTGTTCGGAGTGGATTTTTTTGTTTAAGTTAAGACAAAAACATCTTTACACACAAATATCCCCTATTAACATACATCGGAAAGAATTATTGCAAGCGCGTTTAAAGATTTTTTAAACATTGTCTTTGATAAATGATAAATTAGCAGCGTGTGTAGTGAAAACCCAACTATGAAAAAAAGAGAAATTGACAGGCCATTTGATGGCATCAATGTAATTTACTGCAGTTGTACACTATCCTATTTTCTTCAACAGTATACCCAAAATATGCAGATTAAACGCGATTTTGTGCCCTTTTATGTAATAATCACTATGCTTCTGGGACTTATATAAAGATTGGGGATGTGCTTATATATAATATCACTTTTTACCAACTGCTTTTATGTAAACATGTATATAAGACAATGTACGTATATGTAACGGGGAGATGTTTACGAATGCATAAAACTGTGAATGAAGTCTATAATCCACAGTAAACTAGATTTTTTTTATAAACATGCATACTCATAAACGAAGTATTACAAAACATTCTATTTATTAAATTTTGTGATTTTCAAAATTAAATTCTTATATAATTTAAAACCGCAGTGTACTTGTATAAAAACGAAGAATTAACACTAATATTCTAAACTTTTAAGCATTTTTTATGATCATTAGATTTTCAAAATTTACGTTTTTTAACAGTTTTAATAATTACTGTCTGTGAAATAAAGAAATATTTTGTCCTATTCGGCTTATGTAAAAAAACTGATACATGCACATTTGTAATTTTCAAGATAACGATAAAAAAATATTTATTTTATAAAAAAGCATAACCTTATCAAAATTATAAAAACTATATAAAGTTGTTACTTTAAATTAGTCTGCCTGATATCTGGGACCTGATATGAAAAGTTAAAATGTTATAGAATAACTGAAACATCGATTAGTCCAGATCCAACAGTAGATGCCTAAGGTCAGATTAGTTACACATGACTGGTTTTATGGTCCTGTTTACCACGCATGCTTGCAGATAGGCAATAACACAGTACTCTAATGATGGGTAACTCTGGTGATAATCTGATGACACCCTAAATTTGACTTAATTCCCTTGATTTCCCCGATTTCATGATTTTCATGATGGTCATGAAAGTTGGCCATGCCGAAATTTACCGAATGTGTCCGAGCATAAACGAGTGAATCGTACGTTATAAGAACGGTATCGAGTCATGTCAAGTTTTCTTCTGCGAGCGAAATATAGACCTTCGGAAGCACTTTAATAAACGGTGGCCGAACTGTACTGAGATTCACACATGTCACTATTATAATAAATTAACATAAAATTAATATCATTACAACAAAAATATAGTTTTTAAGTTATAATGTAAACATCAACTAACTTGTTTATATTGTTAAAATCGCCATGAAAATGATTTAAAATTTATTAATGAAACCTGCCCCTCAAGTAATAAGATCCAATTCAAATAGTAATTGATAAATATATACTGTGAACTTATACCAAAATATTGAGGAATTACTTTCTTACAGCCCAAAGTAAATATCTACAATCTTTAACATCAACACATGATTGTAAAAATACCCCATATAGAGCACATGGACTGGATACTTTTCCAAATAAACAGTCAAACAGCAGAAAGATCACATAATCTCATTTGTTCTCTTTGTATTCAATAAATCACTAGTATATCATGCGTACATATATATGTGTACAGTTTAACCTACATGAACGGTCACCTCCGAACAACAGCCACTTCCCTGTAACAGCCAGTATACTAGCAACCCAACTTGACGTTTTACTTTATTTTCACTCTCTCAACAACAGCCACCTCCCTGTTACAGCCAGTATGCAAACAACCAAAATTGACGTTTTACTCTTTTTTCACTCTCTCAACAACAGCCACCTCCCTGTTACAGCCAGTATGCAAACAACCAAAATTGACGTTTTACTCTTTTTTCACTCTCTCAACAACAGCCACCTCCTTACAACAGGTCATTTTTTCCTTCCCATTGGTGGCTATTGTAGAGAGGTTGCACTATACTTGTAAGTCAAATCATAGCAAAGAAATTTTTGATAAAAAAGACAAAGAACCACATTTCGTTCTTTTCTCTAAACAAACCTTAGACATACAGACGGACTATGCATTAAGACCGCGACCGTGAATCCGCTAATATACGGTTTGTGTTGACCGTGTCCGACTGTATTAACTTTTCCGAGGATGAATGTCACATATTTATGGTTCAGACGTTTGGTATGGAAATCAGACATGTGACAACTAGTCCGCAGTTGTAAAATAAAAAATAAAAGCGCGCTAGGTATTGAACTTCAAACTACTGAGAGGAAATTGTGAACAATTAACAGACCGGCAGTATAGTTCAAATAGACGGTTTTATAAGTAGATGAAAACTCTTTTAAAGATGTAACAGCTGTAGAGCTTTTATCCCCAAGAAAGACCGTTTTGTCTCGATTTTATATGCAATTAAACCATTTTAAAAGCAAATTTAAGTGGGTGCATGGGTAGATATTATAATTGGTTAAAAGAAATAAACTAAAATTAAGTACCGCCCCGTGGGTAGTAAACTCCAATTATTATTATACCTTTATTTCTTTGACATGTCACGACCATAAACAGAATCACATAAAGATTTCCTTTTCATACGAGACTGTATATATATCTAGTTCTTATACAATATTTAAGTACGAATGTCATATATAGGACGATGTTTGTTTGTTCATGTAAATAAATAATCAAAATTACATACAATCACTGTATCAAATAAAGACGATGATGAACTGTATGATGCAACCCCACTTAGCGATCACCTCCAAATTTAGACCTTAAACTACTAGTAACTTTTTAAGCTAATTCCTACCTGTAAACATCGTATTGTACTCGTATAGTTAGTATACGGCGCAGCCTCTCCAAAGCAACACATTTTAGGAGTAGCAAAATTATGTTGTTGTTGTGGAGAAGTTGTTGCTCTAGGGAGGTTAAATTGATAGTTTATTCGCGCAGTTGGGAAAATCATGTTTTTGTTGAAGGGAGATTGTTGTTCGAGAGAGTGGCGCTCTGGAGAGGTTGTACTGTACATTGATTCTTATATTCATTCGTCTGTTAGTTACATTATGTGACAAATAATATTATCAATATTTGATAAGTTACTGACGATAAAGTAGTAAGTAATTATAATCACACCATCATGATTAGATATACGATAATCTACAGTACAACCTCTCCAGAGCGACCCTCTCTTAAACAACAACATCCCTTCAACAACAGCATGTTTTCCCAATGTACCGGGTACCATTACGATGAAAAAGGGAACCAGTATTATATTTACAATGTATAAGCATTGAGTACTATTCACAACAATTTGAAACAAAATAAATCAATATGTAATGCAAAATTAAAGATACTCATCCGAGTCAGTGGTAACTGAATTAGAATTTGATTTGTTTAGAAACAAAGTTACCTGTTTCGCTATTTATGTTCGCAGACTAGAAATCAACCAATCATATCGCTGCAATATAAGATTAATATACATTTTTTATATATTTTACAAACTTGGGTCAACGAATATTAAGTAATAGACATCGTCTATCAATGTAGTTGTCACTGATATATGGACGAAGTGCCATAAATAATATTAAGAGAAAGACATACACCAAAAACTAGAAAAGAACTCCCATGGGATCATAGTAGACTTAGGATATTATGTCACACAACATTATCAGAATTAAGTCTGTCATATAATCAATATACGTGCACATTGACTTGATAGAACCCTATCTAACAATGTGATCTCCTATTATAAAATTATAAACCCAAATCAAACATTGACAGTGTAGTGGGTTACGTAATAACATTTATTATCTTCTAGGTTTTTATTGACACTGTGACAGACTTGATATGAATCATGCTGTTCCACATTATGTTCAAATGTACACAGGATTCACACGAAATGCCCCGTAAATGTTAATTAAGTTTACAAGCAAAGACAGAAATTATCAACAAAGTGAATATGAATTAACTCCCCTTATAAAGGAATTCGACAAGGCAAGTCTGTTAGACTGGTACCCCGGTGACAATCTAGATGCTAGAACGAATAATATAGATTAGCATTTTTGTCGAGTACCAGCTGACATATCTGCTTCCTCCTTTAATGTTTCTGTTTTCTATATGTTTGTATATACAATAAAGTACATTTTCGATATATCTGTATATAATGTATAAACCGTACAGTACATTTTCGATATATATGTATAAACCATAAAGTACATTTTCGATATATCTGTATATATGTTTAAACCATGAAGTACATTTTCGATATATCTGTATATATGTATAAACCATGAAGTACATTTTCGATATATCTGTATATATGTTTAAACCATGAAGTACATTTTCGATATATCTGTATATATGTATAAACTATTAAGTACATTTTCGATATATCTGTATATATGTTTAAACCATAAAGTACATTTTCGATATATCTGTATATATGTATAAACTATTAAGTACATTTTCGATATATCTGTATATATGTTTAAACCATGAAGTACATTTTCGATATATCTGTATATATGTTTAAACCATGAAGTACATTTTCGATATATCTGTATATATGTATAAACCATAAATTACATTTTCGATATATCTGTATATATGTTTAAACCATGAAGTTTATTTTCGATATATCTGTATATATGTTTAAACCATGAAGTACATTTTCGATATATCTGTATATATGTATAAACCATAAAGTACATTTTCGATATATCTGTATATATGTTTAAACCATAAAGTACATTTTCGATATATCTGTATATATGTTTAAACCATAAAGTACATTTTCGATATATCTGTATATATGTTTAAACCATGAAGTACATTTTCGATATATCTGTATATATGTATAAACCATGAAGTACATTTTCGATATATCTGTATATATGTTTAAACCATGAAGTACATTTTCGATATATCTGTATATATGTATAAACTATTAAGTACATTTTCGATATATCTGTATATATGTTTAAACCATGAAGTACATTTTCGATATATCTGTATATATGTATAAACCATAAAGTACATTTTCGATATATCTGTATATATGTTTAAACCATGAAGTACGTTTTCAATATATCTGTATATATGTTTAAACCATGAAGTACATTTTCGATATATCTGTATATATGTTTAAACCATAAAGTACATTTTCGATATATCTGTATATATGTTTAAACCATAAAGTACATTTTCGATATATCTGTATATATGTTTAAACCATGAAGTACATTTTCGATATATCTGTATATATGTATAAACCATGAAGTACATTTTCGATATATCTGTATATATGTTTAAACCATGAAGTACATTTTCGATATATCTGTATATATGTATAAACTATTAAGTACATTTTCGATATATCTGTATATATGTTTAAACTATTAAGTACATTTTCGATATATCTGTATATATGTTTAAACCATGAAGTACATTTTCGATATATCTGTATATATGTATAAACCATAAAGTACATTTTCGATATATCTGTATATATGTTTAAACCATGAAGTACGTTTTCAATATATCTGTATATATGTTTAAACCATGAAGTACATTTTCGATATATCTGTATATATGTATAAACTATTAAGTACATTTTCGATATATCTGTATATATGTTTAAACCATGAAGTACATTTTCGATATATCTGTATATATGTATAAACCATAAAGTACATTTTCGATATATCTGTATATATGTATAAACTATTAAGTACATTTTCGATATATCTGTATATATGTTTAAACCATGAAGTACATTTTCGATATATCTGTATATATGTATAAACCATAAAGTACATTTTCGATATATCTGTATATATGTTTAAACCATGAAGTACATTTTCGATATATCTGTATATATGTTTAAACTATTAAGTACATTTCGATTTATCTATGTATGCATAAACCATAAAGACAAGGACATGTCTAACAGCTCATTTTGAGTATAACTTAATGTATTTCAAAGTCAAATACACTTCATGCATTTTCAAAGTCAAAATTTATATCGATAACACCACTATAAGCCCGCTTATAATGTCGATATCAAAAATATTAATCTCAAATTGAGTTTTCTTTGAAACTGGTAATCTATTAAGTC
Source organism: Lutraria lutraria (assembly GCA_964023205.1). NCBI lineage: Eukaryota > Metazoa > Mollusca > Bivalvia > Venerida > Mactridae > Lutraria > Lutraria lutraria. The sequence goes on along the minus strand of OZ026837.1, from coordinate 32,531,591 downwards.
TCTTTTGACAAAAAATCTCCAATAAGGAAGTGTAGGTTATCAGTTCACAATAAATCTGAATTTCAAGTAGTTTTAACATAATCTATAAATACCATTGTACCATGAGGGTTTCCTAACCAGCAAGGCTTTATCTGGGCGCAAACAAATCGTTTTTTATATAAAAAAAACATAGTCATACTCAATATCTTTCAAACATGGCAATTAAATGATTTATACAACTGTTGTGTAGACGATTGTTGGATCCCCATTTGTCGCTCAGTTAAAACAAAATCATAAAACACAAGGATTTACAGAACTAGACACCGCCTTTGTGCTCCATAATGCAAAATACATACATACAATCATGCTCAAACATGGATACGTCAGTAACCATGAGACACTGGTTCAGGTAACGAAACGTTCATTCAATTTGTCATTTAAAAGTGTCCGCAACATAAAGGCGTAAGAGTAAAAAAATGATTCCGGCCTTAAAACAAAATGGCCGTCTTCAAAAAAAACACGAATCCATTTCACACTATATCGTTGCCATCAACATAGCAATAAGCATAGTTACATCGCACCAAAACATATATGCGTGTTTTTTTCCTAGGAATGCACCTAGGATCTAAAAAGATTATACAAGATTTCACAAAAGTGAAACAATCACATATTGTTTACCAGTATCTATGGAAAGTGAGCAACAGTTTGAAAAAATTCAATTGCTAATTATATGTACAAGGGCCCTGATTGATGTCTTGCTTGAAAGTAATTAGCGACTGGCACGCATGCAACCAACTTTTGAAAGGTTCGTACTGAGTGACTAAAGTGTATTTTACAATATATAACCAAAAATCGATGGGAGTTTACTTGAAGTGTGTCTGAGGGACTTAAAATACAAACAGAAACTAATTGTAGATCTACGAATCTCATAAATAATGTACTAATGGTATCGATTGGTGAATGAAACATTTATAAATTCAATTACTAGTAGTTACACATTGCTGATAGTTCACGCTACAGTTAAACGAGTAATCAATATCAATTACAAACTAAGATCACCGATCTGCAAAACCATAACATATCCAAATACAGTACAATCTCTCCAGAACGGCCTTCTCTTCAAGTGCAACAATCTCCGTTATACAACAGTATGTTTTTTCCCACTGCATGGTTTAAATAATAATATAACCACTCTAGAGTAACAACCTATCAACAACAACGTAATCTGGCTACTCCCATTAGGTGTTGCTTTGGAGAGGCTGCACTGTACAAAAGTGTTTGCTGTTAAAAACCTCTAGGTAGCTATCGAATTGTCGGTGCTTCAACTCAAGTGAAAGCTCAGGGGTCTTTGATGGCCCGGACTGATGCGTGGCGAGACATTAAACCCCCGAGAAAAATACGAAAAATAGTACCTCTGAAAACTGTCCTTATATGGTAATACAATGTAATACTATAACGTTATTTATCGAAGGTTACACATAAAGAAAATGAAACATTAACAATGATGAAGATGTAACAATACGTTTTTACAAGACAAAGCGAAAATGCATGTTTATCCTTCGTCAATAATAGTTATTTTCTAAATTCTTACGGGTGACTGTGATAGCCAAGTTGAACTGTGAATTTAAAGATAATTCGAATTGTGAACCGATAATTAAAAGGACGTTAACAGGTTAAAAAATCGTGTGAACATTTTTGTCGTCGACTTGACAAAATGACATATAGAATCATAGTCGCGTATGACTGATTGTTTTCAAAACATTACAGAATTTAAAAACGTATTGTCATTTATTATGTTTTGAATAATATCCGGTGTGTCGACACCATTGTCTTCGGCATATCTGAGTTCAAACTTGGTATACACTGAGTCAATAATTTGTACAAAACAATAGCATTGTTTCATACAAATTCATGAAACAATTTGGTTAATCGAGCGGTGTAGATATACACCGTATGGTGTTTAGTTCCTATTGTACAAAGTCATTAGGACAAATCTATCTAATTAATAGTATATTCATTTATAATTTGCTATGTTCTCACAATGTCTAAGTCCCATTAATGTAGCCTCAAATTTCATATCACAATTGATACGTTTATGCCATATAAATGACACAAATAAGAACATTTAAATTATCAATGCAAATGGAATTCTGTTTGCAATCAATGTAGTAATGTACATGAATAGATTTAAAATCCTGTAAATGAAAAGACTTTGGGAATATTCAATTTGTTAATTATGGTTGGTTATTATCTCACGATGCTAACTCCATAAACATTTGATATATGGACCAACAGTAATATCCAAACATTACGTTATGGATTATATTAAGTCTTGAAAATGTTACCATTGATTTTGCATGGGGTGGTGGGTGGTCGAGTGGTAATAACCTGGGCTACTAAACGAAAGATCGTGGGTTCGATTTTTGGCCCTGCCTTTCAAATTTCTCAGGAATGTTTTTTTCAGTGTCCCCATCCCAACTACTGAGCCAAGTACTGTGTCTAGAAAATCAAAGGGAAAATATATATCAAAGTACTGAAAGTACTCATGGAAACTGAACTTACATACATTGACTTGCACTGTAAAATCATGACAGATGTAGATACAAGTAAAACAATCATGCGCACCGAGCTAGTGGCGGCCAAGGAAGTTATGAACTATCAGTATGCAGTATTTTTATATTTATAAATGAAGTTTAGTAAGAATAAAAGCAAAGAATAAATTATGAAACCTATTATCGGGCCGACTCGGCAAATCTCGTAACAGAGAGGCGAACATATAGCATGGACTCGGCTAACTCCGTATATGATCGTCAATACTCGGCGGTAATGATGTGTACTGTTATTAAATGGATATTCACCATAGTTACATAGAACTGTTGACTTGAACAACGTGAATACATTGGAAACTATAGAAAAAATTGAAATAATTGAATAAGCATTGTGATTCATATCAATTGTTACAATAATAGCGTAGCAGTTAAAATAGATTTAATTCTATAGAGTTGTCAGAACAGAATTTTTGATTGGCATAAGCTGAAAATTGATAATCACGTTTATATAGAAATGGCAATTGTTAAATTTAGTGCGTTTGAATTATTCAATAGTGACGTTTGAGATTAGAATCGAATTATGTAAATCGATTAAAATGAAAAAGAGTTATTAACGTCACAATTAAACAGTCTGTAAAGATCGTATCTATTTGTTTAAACACCGGACTCCCCGAAAACCGGAACTGCCTGAAACACCGGATTCCCCGAAAACCGGAACTGCCCGAAACACCGGACTCCCTAAAACCGGAATACCCTGAAAATCAGAAAAATGTTCCAAGTCCCATTTTTTCGGATTTATTTATCAAAAGCCCTGTGAAAAGTGGAATTCCCAGAAAACCGGACTTTTGGCTCAGTCCGGAAGGGTCCGGTTTTTGAAGAGTTTTACCGTACCGTACTTAGATATATTGTGGGTTTAAACTGGTTCCCGTTCCATGTTGCAGTGCACCAAAGGGCTTTGTACACACAAGTCAACGGGAACCAGTTTATTGCGGGTTGTACAATTAATGTAATGGGCGCATTTAAAAGTATCAGATTCATAGTTCATGTAATTGCCGATGATCATCTTTTATAAAAACCTGTAGCTCATACACTTCTCTTCTACAAAACGGTACCTTTTTAGCTCTTTTTATAAGTCGTAAATATTCGTGATCACGAGCAGTGGCTAAAAGTTATTAATGCACGGATTTAAAATCAGATCACCGTAAAGATAAGTTTAATATCTAATAGATACATCGGTAATGAAATAATTCGTATAAAATTATTTTTCTAATGGAAAAATAACATAAACTTAATGAAAAATAACACTGTATCAATAGACGTTATAAGAGTTTAGTTTACCGTGACCAATTAAGAAATAAACATACATTGACCACCACAAAGGTCAATAATATCATTTTTGTGAAAGTAACAGGGGACTAAGGATGTATAACAGAGAAAAATATGGATATAGACTACCTCATATGTAAAACTTTTTTCACTACTTTTGTTCGTTTTTCTTTTGATTTACATTGTAATTATTCAAAGTTTGGCATTTTAAAAGTGTATCTCATTAATATATTTAGACTTTGTATACTTGTTAAACGGAGAACATTAGTGTCTGAGTTTGTATGATATAGCGAAATAATCTCTAATGTATGGCGGCTGATTTGCGCCATGTCATATTTTCGCTTTTTCGCTTTGTCTTAACGAAAAAGCGAAAATTCGAGAGAAGAAGGACGACAATACGACACAAAAAATCTTTGCTTTTTCGTGGCGAAAAAGCTAAAATACGGCATATGGCGTAAATCAGCCACTATACCAGTGTTATCTTGAATATTAATTTAATGAAAATGAAATAAACGGAAAATAAATTACCGTATCAATGAGCTTATCAAATCGATTATAGAAATCGTAGACAGGGTTTACATAGATGGATAATTAGACACTTATTTCAGAAAGTTAGACTTTCAAGCTCATGATGTTACACACACAAAAAAAAAAACATTTTAAATATATATTAATCAGTTGTAATGGTAGCCATGTTATCGTTAATATCAACTGATTTTAAAATCATACGGTTTATATTAAATTTAAAACTTATTTTGAATATATGTGTATCCATGAATACAAGTATCATCAATACAGTACAACCTCTACAGAGCAGCCCTCTCTCTCTTGAGCAACATCCTTCCTTCAACAATAACATGATTTTTCCTGCTGCACGATATAACTATAAGTATTGATTTAACCTATCTACAGAGCGACAACCTCTCAACAACAACATAATATTGCTACTCCAAAAGTGTGTTGCTTTAAAGAGGTAACTATGTTTGTGTTTTATTTGTCCAGACTTTGATTGCAGTTGAAAGATAATGGACTACATTTTGTCATTTCAGTTCAAGCGGAAGGATAAAGATGAAGGAACAAACATACGGGTGGTATCCCTCCGCCAAAAATGTCTATGACGAGCGCAGAGCTGACACGCTGACCCCATATCGTGAGTTCCCCTTCTTTTGCATTATTAAACATTTATTATCAATTTAGAACACTGTCTGTATTTTACGTCAGATAAATAGAATAACAAAGACATCCGTATAAATAAATATGGACGTATCGACAAGAAAGATTAAAATAACTTCGCTTAGCTTAACATACATGTCAAAAGGAAGGAAAGAACCATTATTTAAAACAAATTCGCACAGCAATTTATAACTTATTGTTTTGTCTTGATGCGTTTTGTCCGAATAATAATTAGGCCTAACGGTAGCTGCCAATAAAATCGACTACTAACTACTCATCTGACGATGACAGGATACAATGAGTAATGTTCATCATTACTACTCTGTAACTGTCTTAGGTGACCGTTTATTCAAGTTACCACTTGGTAACCAGGTACGGCTTTGCGATATAATATTATATATTTGTATATGGCATATAAGAAATTCTTTGTCCGCCCCATCTGACACTGGCATATAAGTCGACAATATTTAAGACACAACTCCTGAATTATCCGGTAACATTCTAAAGGAACAATGCAAGTGAAAGACTTTGAGTGTCTCACAAGCTTGGGAAACGACTTAAAGCATTAAAATAAACCTATCCCTCTTAATTTCAGAACTCGAGGCATTATACAGATACCGAGAGAGTAAATATTACCAGGCTCCTGTGACGCCACAAGAACAAAAGGCGAGGGCAACAAGTTCGACCTCCCGTTCCAATAGCAAGGGTGGGTCAAGATCAAATGACGATAGTTCACAATGTAACTTCCAACACCGAGTTCAAAGCGCACCAATACACACTGTGTATAAACCACCTCCACGTCTGAACATCCCTACGCCCCAACAATGTTGGTCTACGCATGTACCGGAAACACAAATCTCCGTGCAGCCACCACAACAATCACCATCTTTTTCGGTTACCGCTATGGAGCTAAAGCAACCCACTCCAATGCCACCGACACCCACGATGGAATATACAGTCCAATCGCCATCACCTGCCGAGCAGAAAAAGGTCCGTGTACAAAGCGCAACTTTCCGTCGCAACACACCCACTAAGCCAATGAGGCCAGTGAAATCAGCCGGCCCAGTCCGTCCGTCACCATCACCGGTATGTTATACACCTCAGGAACCTGTTGAAGATATCTACCATTCAGAACCAAAGTTCCAATGTTCTTGGCCCCAACCTACAAGTGCAATCAACATAGATGATATTCCTGCTGCCAATGGTATCCAGTTCTCTTCTGACAGACCTCCGTCAGGTAGATTAACCGCTACCCGTCATTCAGCTTCTCCCGCACCGTCATCAAAACGAGCCACGCCTACTCAGCGATTTGGCTCCGGAAGACTGCCGCCATCTGGAAAAAAGACACCATTACGACCTAAGGCCCCTTCGCCGAACAAAATGGATATTCGGTTGCAAGACGAAGGAGCTTTTGACAGATGTGAGACCCCAGATTATAACGAGGAAACTAGAAGACATGGCTGGATGATGGAGGTCCATGGCGATCCTCTGAAACTAAAGTAAGTTATCTAGATCCCCAGAAATCTCGGCATTTATATAAGTTCGTGGGGATTTGATTTCGTGGATGAGCCGACCCACGAAAGCCATGAAATTGAATCCCCAACGAAAATTAATGATTCCACAGTAATTCTCTATTCTTTTTTATATTCTTTTAACACAAGAGGTAAGCTCACAAGCTAAAAATGATCAGAAAAGCCAATTCTTGAGACGTTGGATCCATGTTTTACATCATGTGAACTCATGCACAAAGTCAATTTACTCATTTCGGTTTCTTTGACCATCAATGTTGAGAATTTGAAAATTCAACTGGTGTGGTGTACGTATGTTCAAGATTGACACGGAGCAACCTCCCCTCTTTTTGAAATTCTATTTATAGTATCATTTTTTCATCTCTTTCACAGGAAGGTATCACGCCGTCTGCCGTACACTGTGAAGGTTGATGAACCGGAAACTGAAAGAGATCCTCCAAAAGTGCACATGGAAAATAATGAAACTTTCTTCTTAAACACAATTCCTAGACGACCGATGGCCTTTGCGATTGACAAAGAATGGATATCGGAAATCATTCATAAAAAACGAATGGAAATGCAAAAGAAACATGGCTTGAACTACAGATATAAGAATTTTAGTTTCGTTTATTAATTGACATTTCGTATATTAACTCACTTTTCGTTTAGTTAATTACCATTTCGAAGTTAATTAGCATGATAGTTAAAGTGACTTAAAGACGATAATTGTTGGTACAGCGAGGAGGTGGAGCTCACAACTACTTCTTCGATAGTAAATCCCACCGAAGAACAGTCGTAACTACTCGGGCATTTCCCTAACTAAGTTAGACAAACACCGAGGAGTATCGATTGATCGAAGAAGTGGTAGCTTTGTTCCGAATAGGCCGTTATGGAATATGATAGAAAAACTGAAATATACGAATGTGCTACGGAAATATTCCAAAATGAGAAGTTTCTAAATATGTTGGACGGCAGAACTATACGTAAGAGTGAAACTGCCTGTTTGTCAAAAGCTACCAGTCAGTTATTTGGAATTGGATTACATTGTATTTCATTTGACACTTCCGTGTTCATATGAAACCTGTTTTTTATTGACAATTGTTTATTTTATGCAATGTATACTTCTGGATAATATTAATCGTCAGAATGCGCTTTATAGATCCAGATTTTATTCAGGGTCATATGCTATAATGCTTATTGTTTACTTCAATCTCCTCTTGTTAAGGACGCTCATAGTTTGAACATATCACTTAATCAGGGGTGCCAATAGAGCCAAATTTAAAATCCTAAAAATCATACGCGGCCGACCATTTTTGACAAACAATTAAGAGACCTTCAACCACATTGTTTCCATATTTAACTCAATTTGTATTTTTAAAAATCCTTCAGTGCGGATTAAATTAACCATAACTTTGCCATTTTTGAGATATTCTCATCAAGTAACATTTATAAGTATCTTGCTCACAAATCATAAGCTCTTTCAGGACAGACAAATCCGGAATTCCGGATATACTCCGGAATAGTGTCACCCCTGCGTAATGCATTAGGATCCTAATTCCTAAGTTTCTTATGAATTTGCTCTATGCTACACACAAATATTAATTTTACAAAAAATAGTACACCCCGATTGTCATTATTTGTTTTATACATGTAGTTACATCGGAGACTATAATTCATTTCACGACGTTTTTTAATGTAAGAGATCTTGCTCTGGTTGAAAAAAAAAGAAAAAATATAATTTTGCATGGTGACCTATATTTTCCTTTATCAAATTATGTTGATGTTGTGTAAGTGAATCTTTTACCGTTTGGGTTTTCATTGAAATGGATTTTCTTTTGTCTTTAATCTTTAAAAAATGGGTTACTTCTATAGACTTCAATACAACTTCAAAGGGAAATAACTCAACAGATTGTCATTGTTTTTGACAACTCTAATGGTAAATCATTTTCTATCATGGAAACCTGTAGAAATTATTAAACATTTACAAAATTTGTCTGCCCAATTTTGAGATAATAATTTCTGCAGTTAGGATCCAAATACCTTTATCGTTTCTTTATTAATCACAATGCACAAAAATATATAACCATACACACACTGTAGCATCATGACCATTAAAATCTCCCCGGTGCAACCAACATGCTGAGTATTCTATTCTCAAACGTTTCGATTTCGAAATTCCAAGGGCGAAAACTCCAACATATACATAGAAGGTTAAGTACTAGGTATCGCGTAGCATATTAAACACAGTGTTACCAATAGTTTTTTTTGTTTATTTTTTGACTGTGATACATTTTAGAATCCTATTATATGTAAATAAATATATGTACATTGTAGATTAGATATTTTGTAACATTTTATTTTTCTCAATTAGGAACTACTATTATTAAATACTTTATTCAACTCAGTTGTTATCTTTTATTTGTACTTATAAATGTGCATGTGTGAAAGTTGAAAAAATAAAAAAACGGAAATTTCAACTCGGTGCAAGGGGGAGGGCAATAAAAACCAGTACTGTCCGGACCTGCAAAAAACGGAAATTCCGGTATATTTCGGAAATTTTTCACCCTAGAATGTGAGAAATCGTGTAGATGACTTAACATTGCAACACATGCAAGCTGCTGTTTACGTCATGGTCAACGTAGCTCCTTCATAGCTTTCAAAAGGGAGTGGATACTAAACTAATGCGTACAAATCACTCTTGGAATTAACAACGGCTTCAATAAAGGACAATTTATTTATTTGGGTTAAACGCCATTTTTCGACAATTCTTTTTTCAGTTATATACGGTGGCTGATTCACCTAACACGTTCTCCTGGACTGTATTCTATAACCAGTACTAACTTAGCCTTCCAAAGGAACCGGCAACTTCTCCACATGCGGAGGAAAATTGTTGTCTAATATTCATAGAATAAATAAAATTGGTGCAACACGCAATACAGTACGTATTAATGTGCATACTTGTAATGTAAATCAAGTTTTCTAACAAACTCATCGATTTAACAAACAAAACCACCCACATCTAAGTAACTCAAATATATACATGTACTACAACATTACTTTTTTGCTTAAAAACGCTTTCCTTATCACAATAACACATATTAAATATACAAAATATATATCCAAATGACTCGGAGAGAAAAATCGACATAGATTATCCTCGTTATACAATCAAGCAATGCTTTTACAAATTCATTACCATCTTGAATGGCCAACTTTTGCCGGAAGTGACATAATACAAAGAACAGCACACGTGACTGCTAGAGTCATCTAGAGAACAACCTGTGTGTACAATGACAAATACAACACGAAATTAATTGAACAAAATGTTTGTGTTGGGTTAAATTGTGATACAATTAATTCATAAATTAGAGTAGAAAAAAAGAACATTTAAAACACGAAGATCGATCGCAAGACCATGGTTGGAATATTGAATTACCTAATTGAAATGCATGTCTAAAGGTTTTGAGTACAGGCCACTTGAGCATTTCACGTTAAATCAATTCAGCACGTACCTTCACAGGAGATTGAAATTATGACTCAGAATAAAGTTAAGATATAGCCTCGCACTATTAAGCTATATATAAACACTGGTACCATTACCAAAGAAGTCAATCACTAAATTTCAGTGCCATCACAGAAAATACCACTGCAATCTTGGATCAATATGTTTTGAGCTCAGCTGCAAGACTGCTCTAAGGATATACAGAATAACTATATACATGTATGATATGATAATAATCATGAGCTAAGTACTTTTTAATTGACGCAGAATTTCCCAAAGGGACGTTACTCTGATTTTGCCACTGAAATTCAATCATTATTCTTTCATGGATTGTGTCCCTTGTTGATGTATTTATTGTTTGCTTCTTGTAAATTTGATCAGATAAGATAAACAGTTTGATAATGATTCCCATATCAACAGAATCAAAATTCCCTCACTTTCAAATGGCAGTAGTGGAATTAGGTGCTTAGCTAACATCTAAAATATATCATACAAAACTACTTACAAATGGGATATAACAATACAAAAGAAACAAGACACTGCCTTCAATAAACGCATGTGCCCCCGATAGCATGGTTGTCAAGTAATAGCCCATTTAAACAAGGTCAAGGCGGGTGTTTAACGATTATGAGTGGATTGAGAATGGTCATAAGCAACAACTGTAAAAGTATTCAAGTGTTCTAGTAATTAAAGTCCCATAAGCATATAACTTTATTGGTCGTGATAGTTTCTGTTCGTCTGTAACAGAGGAATCCGGTGTTTTCCTCTCGTGCATACTTTATAGCAAGAAAAAATGTTTCCAAAGCCACTATCATATTTTTTTCAATATCATTGAAAAAAATACTATTTGTAGAACTGCAGTCATGTTATACACACGTCATACAGTGAAATCACGTGCTCTATATATTTTACAAATGCAAAAATCACAGCGAATGAGTGTTTTTCAAAGGTCATTATTATCTTGGTATAATTTTGGCAATTGCTTGTTTTTTGCATATTTTTTTTATAACAAAAAGCGAATGGGACTTTAAGCATTGTTGGTGCTAGACGATACTGTAACTTCTAAGTCCAAATTAAGTCAAGGTCAAAGTGGGGTTGGTTGATATGGGTGGAATGAGAATGGTCATAGGCAACAACTGTATTAGTGTCAAAGTGTTCTAGTAACCGGTATTGGCGCTAGACGAAATGCCAAAATGTAAGTAACCTTGTACAAAAAGACGGGACAATCACTATAATGACCCGACATCATAGATGCCAGGGGCATAAAAAACAAATACTACAATATTATAATTTGTTGGTATTTTATTTGTTTTTGTATAAAATGAATTTAATAATACTTTGACAATTTAATATCATTATCATGATAAAATAATATTATAATTGATAAGATATTTTTGTAATCAAATTATATATTATTATCATCAAATTATATATTATCATCAATCAATAATATAATCATTGAATAATATCATGAGCAATTATATAGAATATAATCATTCAAATATCACATTGTATGGATTAAAATATAGCATGAAAGTGGTCAGTGTGTCAAACTGACCCTGAAAACAATATATATTGCCCTATATATATCATTCAAACATTAACAATAATGGACTGGATTACCTGCCCCTGACACTATGTAATAATCATCGAATGAATAGAAGGCAGGGAACCAGACTAAAACAATAACAGCTTAAGTGTTTCATACACAAAGGAAATCAGTAACAGACTAACAAGGTTCTCACTAGACATCCAAAGTTAAGGGCCAAATATTACCCTTGGCTGATTAAAAAGTTAATGAGTTATGAGCTACATTAAAGTTTTCACAATAGCACAGATTTTTCTTTGAATACAGACAAACTAAAACTCAGCAAAATATCTTACTATTTTAATAGCAAATTTAACTCATTGGTACAAATCATGAAGAGTCAGAATCCTTATTTTACTAATTCTCAAGGCTCAAAATACCATTTTAAGGGTCAAATGAAAGCCCTGAGTAATGACAACATTAAATTTCTGGACAAAGATTTCAAACAAAAATGAAACAAACTCATTAATATTGTAATCAAAAAATGAAATAAAATATTATCTAAATAAGCACTTACATATAAAGCACACAATTAAACACAAACAAAACAGTAGCAGGTAATACACAGTCAATACACAGTTGGTCATGTAAGAACTACATAATTATACATTGGTCCTACATGTATTGGTCGTAAACATGGTATAAACAATATCATAAAAAAATATCAAGAGACATAACTCCAGATTTATTTCAGAATCCATGATAATGAACAACAAACATAGGCAAAAAGTCAGTCACACATGATGACATTCTATGGAATGAAATTACAATACAATTTAAGATGACAAAAATCTTGAGTTTACAATCTTTTAACTTAAATAAATATCCTTTGGTTTAACAGTTTTTTCAGTTACTAACTGGTAGGCAGTAAACCGGACCGGTTATCCAGGGTCCAGCACCGGCACTGACCTTGTAATCCGTAAGTATCATGTTCCCGCATAAATGATAAGCACTGGAGGTATACGGCCTTTAAAACTAAATCTTTAACAAATTTCTAACAAAGAACACATGCTGCACCCTGGGTTTATGGACCTATCGATGAAGCTAAGTGGAAAGCTGATTCATGAATGATTGATATGGTAAAATGATTCATGAATGATTGATACGGTAAATGATTCATGAATTATTGATACGGTAAATGATTCATGAATGATTGATACGGTAAAATGATTCATGAATGATTGATACGGTAAAATGATTCATGAATGATTGATATGATAAACAATTCATGAATGATTGATACGGTAAATGATTCATGAATTATTGATATGGTAAATAATTCATTAATGATTGATACGGTAAATGATTCATGAATGATTGATAGGGTAAATGATTCATGAATGATTGATACGGTAAATGATTCATGAATGATTGATACGGTAAAATGATTCATGAATGATTGATACGGTAAAATGATTCATGAATGATTGATACGGTAAATGATTCATGAATGATTGATACGGTAAATGATTCATGAATGATTGATGTGGTAAATGATTCATGATTGATAGATACGGTAAATGATTCATGAATGATATATACGGTAAAATGATTCATGAATGATAGATACGATAAATGATTCATGAATGATATATACGGTAAATGATTCATGAATGATTGATACGGTAAAATGATTCATGAATGATATATAGGAAATGATTCATGAATGATTGATACGATAAATGATTCATGAATGATTGATACGGTAAATGATTCATGGATCAATCATGCGATCTATTCAATGAAAACAGCCAAGCTAAAAACATACTAATTGAGCTGAATTTCGACCCCAAATCAGTCCTTATAAAAACACAGTGTAATCATGCAGTTGATGCAATAACATAAGACAAAAGTCTACATGAAAAGTATGTTATAAAACATATTTACACAATTGTGGATAAAAAGAATTAAGTATCCATATCTACATCTTGATTAACTTGAAAACTACGAGATCAACTACATAATTAGTCTAAAGAAAATTAATTGTAAAATGTCAACACTAACTACATAATTATATTAATAAAATAATTAAAACTTTTCCATACTTATTTACATTTATACATATTTACAAGCGCCAAAACCATATGTACAATTGCCAAAACAATTTAACATAAATAAACAAAACTTAAAACTAGAAATGTGTCTGGAGGACACAAATGCCCTCGCTGAGAGCTCAGCCAAAAAGGGGCCATAACTGTGACAGCTATCAGGGCTCGAATTTAACTTTTTCTGCCACTAGCAATTGTCTGCTAGTACACAAAATTTCAACTAGCAAAATTTGAAATCCACTAGCAATTTTTTCACAACAGTTGTTTTTAGAAATATTCATGTTATAATAAAATAGGTCATATTTTATGTACATGTAATTGTATTGCATACAAAATAATGCTAGTGGTCATAAAATGAACTAGCAAAATCTATTTTTTACTACCGTTTTGCAAGTTTGCTAGTGTTAATTTCAAGCCCTTGCTATAGAAAGCAAGACTATTGTACAGCTTCCAAAAATAGTAGATGCACAATCCTGTCAGATGTCAGACCAATATTTTGGTCAAATCAGGTTTGGTATACAGAACTTACGTCAGCCTATGTATCATACCTAAGTAAATGTACCTAAATTTATATACTGAATATTGGAAGTGACAAAAATAATCTTTGGGAGTAAAGTCCACTGGCCTATATATACTAAGTAATTTGTAACCCATTTGTTCTAATCTGTGTTAACTTAAAATATCAATACCTTCAATTTCATTCTTATTAACATGACATCTTAAAAAATTCAAATTCAAGGGCAGGCAACTCAAAAAACGAGTGTGTCAACCCCCAAATTTTTTTTTGCTTAAAATTTTTTCTGTTATCATATGCTATGATCATGCAAAGTTAAAAAAAATCATGAAAGATTTTTCATTTTCCCTCTATGTCTGTGAAAAAAACTGGAAACTGTAACAAAACGTCTTTAACAACCATTTTAAGTTACGATTACCTCACTGTAACAATTTTTTACAGTCTGGCAGGTTTTCCTCAATTTTTTGTCATGAAAAATTTGTTTCACTATGTGAACAAAACTGAAACAAAAATTAGTGACCATAAAACCATTCAACCACTCTATATGTCACGAACACTAGTCATGGCACGCCTTAAAATTGACCAAAGCCAATATCAAAATATCAACATAAGAATAGATAATAATACATACATGTAGCTAATGTTTACTTGTTCTTTGTTTAGGCTGATGATAAAAATAAGTTTGTTTGGAGTGCTCCGCCCAAAAATCTTAGCACTCAAATTTTTTTAGGGGCTTTTTTATAACTATAATTCTATCATTATTTAGTATAGAGAAAAAGTCCCTACCTACATAGGGCTAAAATTCTGGGTCAAAGCACTCCTAACAAACTTACTCTTATTTTCAGCCCTATAAATAAATTTTGTATTTGTAATACATTGTGCATATTAAAATTTCCAAACACGACATTATCATACAATTAGAGTGTTAGTATACAACACTGAATATTCTAAAAAATAATTTACCATTTAACAAGATGTGTTTTTAAAGCACAATGCCCCCACAGGGCGATCTGTCAATATTGGGGGCCAAATAATTCACATTGACAGTTCATGTAAATTCTAATGCCCTTTACACAAAATATACAATTGTCTAAAAGTACTGGTGCATTAATATTAAAACAGTACAATTAGTTCATAAGTGAAGTCCATCCTTGCAATCTATGCATTTGATTCAAATAACTCCATTGGTTTCAATACTTGTAATAGCTGCCAAAAATATCTTCATAAGAGATCATGTCCAAATACATGTACCAACACACTCATCATTTACGTTTTTTTTTCTTATGCCTGAAAAGATTACAAGAAAATATGAAAATTACAAAATCACATGAATATTCAATCATTGTTTTAAAGCAATGATAAGAAATGAAGAAATGCTACATCATTTCAATAAAATAAATATTTCGGCAAGTTTTTTTCCCTTTTCAAAAGTGCAGGGATGAGAATGGCGAAAGAAAAAGAAATCTTGAAAGGCCGGGAGTCAAAGGTATATGTCCTTTTCCTATCTCGAAATTACTTGGGAGGTCCTAAAAAAGCAGAAATCCTCTGACTAGCAGAAAATTCTCATCGCTGACAGTATTCAATCAGTGATATCCCAATAGGCAATTAACCTCACCAGTAAACCTGACTTTCGTACCAGTGAAAACCTAGAAAACCACCAGAATTTAGCTGCCATTTTCACCACAAGGAACCTGCAACTTCTCCCATGTGAAGGAGCATTGACAAAATTAATGTGTTATCAAATATTCATGAATGGCTACATGTATAACCTGCCGTGAGTGGGAATCGAACCCAGATTGCGGGGTTACAAAGCCAGCACACTTATCACTGATCCATGGCCACCAATAAACAACCAAGATTTCAGTAATTACCGAAGCATACACTTTAAGACAATGGAGGTAAATTACATAGAACATGTTTGTTTACCTGTACTACAATTAGACAGAATCAATGAAAATTCAACCAGAAAAGGCAGTTTTTCCCTTCTTTACATGGGGCCAGAAAACGGACCTGCGGATCCCAATCTCCACCGCCCAAGTCCCAATTCGAGTATGGATCTGTACCAATTTGCCCTTTTCCCAATTTACTTTTGAAGTATCAATCAACATGATTGCAAATAATGTAACTTATTTACCTTATATTAAATTCCAAACTTGCCTTATTTCGTGACATAAGAATTCCCAATTTGATACTTTTCACGACTCAAAAATTCCAAATTTGATCGGTACCAGACCCATTCCATATAAGTGAAAAAAAGCTTGCACAATTGAGTCTTCGTTAATTTTACTGTTAGGGAATGTCCCATTCAGCATATTACAACATTATGCAGTGTGTGGTCAAATACATCATTGTACATTCGACATCTGGTTTAAAGAAAATTATTACGTAACTAACGGAAGTAATCGAATCTCAACAAAGCTAAAAAACAAACGCGGCAGTGCCACGAAACCAGGTTTTCCAAGGCTTTAATACCACAGTACTCTAGAATTCTTCGCTAAGGCTTCATCAGTGGTTAAGTTTCCAGTGCTACTAATAAGTTAACATAGACCTTTAACCTACTGGCATAGAATGCAATCCCAAGCTTGGTTTCTATGTAAGCTACCTCCACACAAAATTTCATCGCAATGTCTAAATCCGTAATTAAGTTATTCTGCAGAAACTGATTTTCTATTTTTAGAAACAGTGACCATGCATGACCAAACTGACCCCAAATACAATTCCAAGCTAAGCTTTCATGCAGGGTTGTTAAATACCCAGTTTAGTCAAGATTAGTCATTCCAAACTTGACCGGAAACCGATTTCTATATTTAGTAACAGTGACCTTGACCCTACTGGCCCTTGATTCAATACAAAAGCATGGACTGGACGTAATCTTCCAACATACACAATTTCATCGCAATATCTTAATCCTTACATAAGTTATTGACCAGAAACTGATTTTCTATGTTTAGTAACAGTGACCTTGACCCTACTGGACCTATATGCAATTCAAAAGCATGGACTGCATGTAAGCTATCTACACACAAATTTCATTGCAATATCTTAAAACTTGATTAAGTTATTCACTGAAAACTGATTTTCTATTTTTAGTAACAGTGACCTTGACACAATCCCAAGCTAAGTTTTGATTCAAGGAACCTAAATACTAAGTTTAGTCAATATTGGTCTATCCAAACTTAAGTTATTGACCAGACACTGAATTTCTATTTTTAGTAACAGTGCCCTTGACCCCACAGACCCCAAATCTTTTATTCAAGGATGTTAAATACCAAGTTTAGTCAACATTGGTCATTCCAAACTTAAGTTATTGACCAGACACTGATTTTCTATTTTTAGTAACAGTGACTTGACCCCACAGACTCCAAATACTATCCCAGACTAGGTTTTCATTCAAGGATCCTACATACCTAGTTTGGTCAGGATTGGTCAATCTGAACTTAAGTTATTGACCGGACACTAATGCCAGGTTTCACGTTGTGAAAATCTGGTTAATAAGGCAAAGGAATACAGATGTGAAAGTAGCCAGGGCTTATGTAATAAATTCAAACAAATATATTTACTTTACTGGAGTTGCTTGAAAGTTCATTTGATTCTCGTTTCCAAACTGAAAGTTTGTGTTGTCTCCAAACTGGAACATGTTTCTGTCATTTGAACTCAAATCGCAAGCATTTAGGTATGTGTTGTGATGGACAGTGTGATTAACAACCGTACGGTGCTCATGATGATAATGATGATGATGACTAACAGAAGCACTGTTATTCTCGTTATTGCTGCCCATCTGCTCTACAGGTCTACCTTCTCTTGCAGCTGAAAGTGAATGGTATAAAAATTATTCTGTTTCATCCAAGCACATTTATTCATCCAACGCTATAAGCTTATACATTTACTGACATACTTTTCCAATATCCTGAAACTATGCGCTTGTAGTCTAAGGCACTTGATAATGATCAATATGTGAAACTTGGATGATAAATACCATGAAAAATATATGAGGGATGTGGCCCAATGCCAGGCCCACTGAAACTAGAACTATCACTAAAGGTGATGAATACCCCCAGATGCGGCCTTGACACAGTTATTGTTACATTTTACAGAGGGAAATATAATGCATTTTCATTTTTTAATACCTGCAAATTGTTGCTTAGATATATCCCGACCAGTTTCTAAATATACATTATATAAAAAATAACAAAGGGCCATAACTCATTAAAATTTACTTGGACAAAACCTATTGTGGACATGCACAACTTGGCAAACTACTTATCACTTCTAAGCAGTTTCACTGAATTCCTGCATGTAGTTGCTGAGAAATGGTACGGGCAAAGTTTACCTAATTGTATAAAACAAAGGGCCATAACTCAGTGAAAATTAATCCAAACAAAACCTGGTTATTGCATGCACAACTTGGCTAACTGTTTATAACTTCTGTGAAGTTTCATTGAATTCCTATGAGTAGTTACTGAGATATTGTATATACACTGTATAAAAAACAACAAAGGGCCATAACTCAGTGAAAATTTAACCAACCAAGACAAGCTTAATGCATGCACAACTAGGCTAACTACTCATCACTTCTGAGAAGTTTTATTGAATTCCTGGCAGTAGTCAATGAGAAATAGTCAGGACAAAATTTGCCTATTGTATATACTGTATAAAAACAACAAAGGGCTATAACTCAGTGAAAATCAATCCAAATGAAAAATGATTTAAGCATGCACAACTAGGCTAACTACTTATTACTTCTGTGAAGTTTCGTTGAAATCCTGTAAGTAGTTGCTGAGAAATTGTCCGAACAAAATTTGCCTATTGTATATACTGTATAAAAACAACAAAGGGCTATAACTCAGTGAAAATTAATCCGAACGAAAAATGCTTTAAGCATGCACAGCTAGGCTTACTACTGATCACTTCTGTGAAGTTTCATTGAGATCCTGTAAGTAGTTGCTGAGAAATTGTCCGGACAAAATTTGCCTATTGTATATACTGTATAAAAACAACAAAGGGGTATAACTCAGTGATAATTAATCCGAACGAAAATTGCTTTAAGCATGCACAGCTAGGCTTACTACTGATCACTTCTGTGAAGTTTCATTGAGATCCTGTGAGTAATTGCTGAGAAATTGTCCAGACAAAATTTGCCTATTGTATATACTGAATAAAAACAACAAAGGGGTATAACTCAGTGAAAATTAATCCGAACGTAAAATGCTTTAAACTAGCACAACTAGGCTTACTACTGATCACTTCTGTGAAGTTTCATTGAAATCCTGTAAGTAGTTGCTGAGAAATTCTCCGGACAAATTGTGTCTACAGACGCACGGACCGACCGACCGACCGTCAAGCGTGAATCCAATATACTATAATAGCCCCCTTATATTTCATATCTGGGGGTATAATAAAGATAGGCACTTTTGGGGTAATAATTATATAACATACAAGCAAAAGGCAACCATTGAAAATAGAATACCTTCAGCTGGCGGCATACCACTGGATGAGCTAGGAAATATATCACTAGCACTTCTTTTGTATACTTTATTGTCCTCTGAGTCTGATCCACATGCACCACCTCCAGGGGCACTAGTGCGACGCTTTACAACATCAGCGAAGCTTGAAGAAGATGATTTTCGTTTGACAGCAGCTTCTTCTCCCCTTGCAAATAATCTTTCGAGCCACATACCTGTTATAAACGTGAGAAATGAAATCAGACTTTTACAAGTACAAAAGCACATTGTACCAAGAAAAACAACACAAAACAAACAAGAGGGCCAAGCTGCCCTATATTGCTTACCTGAGAACAACTACACTATAATTAATGACCAGGTAATAAGTATATATATATATATAGTTTTCATATCACATAACCTGTATCTACCTAGATTTTGAGCAAAATGAATTCTAATTTTCATGAATATCGGATGCAGGTAAATGTACATTCCATGTAAATATGATTATGATTAGTGAAGAAATGAAGCTGAATATAGCAACTGTTCTAAGTCAAGGGCTCATAACTCTGCAAGTACTAGTTTAATTTTGCCCATGATCTATTTTGTCAAAGACTACAGAATGATATTTAGGTAAAAATTACACAATGCCTGTTTACTGTTACAATTTACTCATTGACATTGCTATATATTGTGCTTACTGGTACAGTCAGTATGCATGGCTGCACCTTCACCACGATTGTTGATAATGATAGCATGCTTGCTGGAAGTTACATCTTGTATGCTGTTTAGACCCTGACATCTCTATCATAATTTCATCTGGCCGAATGCCGACTGCAATGTAGCTGGGGCTGTATATATGCATCAACATTTTTACACATTACAGTTAAAATGCTTTCAGAACAAAATGCATGATGTGACCATACAATATAAAGGATGCAATCAGCTACTAAGCAAGTTGCAAGTAAGCATAATGTTAGTTGCAAATTTGCACATTACATTTTGATACCAGGGGTCGCACGTTCATAGTTTTCATAAAGGATTACGGACATCTACGGTCTATGACAGACGTCAATTACCTGGCTATATAGAGAGTTAATAATATTAGCAGCGTCAATGAGTAAATTGTAACTGAAAGCAGGCATTGTGTAATGTTACCTTAATATCATTCCATAAAAGAGCTTCATGTGACTAGTCATACACATTCACTGTAAATATGATTAGGATTGGTAAAGAAATGAAGGCGCTAGAGTGTAAACAAGCTAGATAAAGCAAATTTTCTAAGTCAAGGGCACATAACTTTGAAGACCTTGTCCGATTTTGCCCATAATTGAACTTAGCCGAGACATTGTGGCCATATACATTGTGAGCAAGTTTAATGATGATTGATGAAGGGCTGTGTATGCTTTAAACAAACTAAATGTGGACAGACTAAGACGGATGCCTATCCTAAAAGCATCCTGAGCTGATGGCTGAGGAAAGCTAAACACCAATGTGGCACATACTGTGCTCTCCAGGACTCATGAATGCTAAAATAGGTCTCAATATTCATATTTGGCAACAATGAAAACCATTACAGTAAGCATAATTTGATAATTTAGGTCATGATGTATAAAAATTGAAATCTGCGGACCCCCCAATTTTCAGCGAAAATGTACTCCCAGTAAAATACCTAAACGTAAGTTGTCACCATTGAAAATGTGCAGCACTGTGGTTTATCGTAATCTAGGAGTGACAGTCTAATTTTAAATCATTCCAAACAAATTATTATGCTCCATTGTGTATTATTACACCCAGAACACAAAAGGGTCACGAAAATATATTACGGAATCTTGTGCGTTTGATGCACTTTCACGCAGAACTGTTCCAGTGTTAATGGAGTAAAAGCGTCTGCACATTATCATAAACTGCTTCCCGTTCCATGTTGCAGTGCATCTAAGAACAGACAAGTCGACGAGAACCAGTTTACATGTGATCAATGTGTAGTGAAATTCGTATTTGTTTAGATTTAGTACATGCAAAAATCAGCGTCCTAAATTTTCTTTGATGCTGTTTTCTGTTACAACTTCTAAAACAGAGTCTTGTACCTTTAATGAAGATTATTATCACAAGACTTATCATCTGATTATAAAAACAAGAGGGCCAAGATGGCCCTATATCGCTCACATGACAATCAATGTTCACTCATTAAAACATTGTTTTGAACCGGTGACCTAGTTTTTGACCCCAGACGACCTATGTTCGAATTTGTCTTACATATCATTAAGACAAACAGTCTGACAAGGTTTGGCCAAGATCCAATCAAAACCATGACATTTAGAGCTTTTACAAGATTTTTACCTAAGATTTGACCTTGTGACCCAGTTTTTGAACCCGGCTCACCCATGTTCATCCTTGACCCACATATCATTGACACCGCACGACGCCGGACTGAGAGTGATCCTAATAGCTCACTTTGTCACTTTGTGACATGTGAGCTAACAATGTCTATTACCCGGTAATTAACATAGAATACCTCGAATCTCCTCTGTAACATTTACAGACAGCATAAACTCATCTCCATAGCTCTCAATCACCCCACCATCATGCATAAACTCCAGACACTTCTTTACTTTTTCTGGCCGTCTACAGAGCTCTTTACAATATTCGCAAAGGTCTTTAATGGTACATGGTTCTACTATATCACGAAGAGCCAACTTAATTTTATCAGCAAATACTGAAGAAAAGCATTTATAAAACATCATAGTCAGCTGGGAGTTAATACAATGTATAAAATGAACTTAACATTGAAATTTGCAGTACAGAACTAAATTTATCATAAAATTTTGTCAAAGTTCTTAAACCAATAAATTAAAACAAACTAGATCTACTTTTAATATGAATTCTCATCATACTATAATAATTTTCATATAAAAGAGTCCTGGGATATTTTCCTTCTATAGCAGGGTCGTCAACAGGGTCCGAGGTTATAAAACTTGAGATCGAACTCCAAGCTCAAATCTCATATTTTGTCCTTTAATGTTTCTAAGCTAATTATGATCAAACAATAATGATATTATTGATACATTAATTTGACCGTTCTATACATAGCGTGACGTCACTACATTTGTCTAACCTCTATACATAAAACTGATTACTATCCACATTTAGATAGTTATACATACGCTAAAATATAGTTCCGCGGAAGGATTAAAAATGTCAAAACAACCATATCGGTTGTATGTTATTAACAAATTTGTTTAGTTATGTAAAATGAATACGTAGTACCATTTCTATTCTCATGCTTTCGTCAATAACACTCATTATTCAATGAAACGCAATGTTGAAGTACGCTTGGCATACGGTGACGTCACACTATGTTATTGTTTATAATTTCCATTTTGTAAGTAGTTCCTGCAAATACCCATAATGCCCCGAGCAGAATAACACAGGTCAGTGCATAGCGCTACCGTAGTGTACACATTGTTAATTTGACAGCAAAATTTATCTGAATATGTACTTAAACATTAATCAGTTCTATCTTGTCAACCATAATACTTTGAGTAAGAAATTGAGATTTGAGCTCAGAGTCTGTTTATAAGTTTTATAACCTTGGAACCAGGTGTCTTCCCCTCATGAAAATTCTTTAAAATCATGCAGTTTCCCCCTAAAATTCAAGTTACATCAAGATTTTCTCCCACTTCAGCAAAAATCATGTGTTATTTTCCCACAAATTTAAGGACAGTGCCCCTTCCCAAAGTCCTGAAAACACATAATTGAAAAATTGTACTTATCAGTCTGCGAAATTAGTGGTTGTCCTGTTGTCCGGGACGACCATTTTTTTATTTGGATAACCAAAATTTTGGTTCGGACAACCAACTTTTCATTAACAAATCAAATAAAAGCAGTTAAATTTTAAGTTTCGGGCAACCACATTTCAAACCTTAATTTCACAGACTGCTAAAATATTTACTCAATGTGGCTATAGAAATCATAGGGACCATTAAATTTTGTGAAAAGCCTTTCACAAATGAAAGATGAGTTTTTGATCAGCAAAGCTAACATATCGAAGACACCCATACGTAAGTTAGTAATAAGTTTTCATGACCCTATACAGGGGTTTTCTTTATCATACACTTGTAGCATGTAAAGGGTGCCTTCCCCTCTGAAAATTTCTTTGAATTCATGCAATTTTCCCCAAATTTCAAAGTTATTCCTTGAAATTTCATTCCCCAAATTGGTTTTAGTCGAGAATTTTTTCCCCAAAAGAGGCTTCAACCCCGGAACCCTTTAATTTCACCTTCATATGTATTAAGGGCTAGGGTACCTTCCCCCAAAACATTAAGAAAACCCCTGAAATACAGTAAATAAGTCTACAAGTAAAACCTATTAATTAGAATCGAAAGGCTACTGAGCATGTCTCATGTGAGAAAGAAGGCAGTTGCTTACGGAGGACGGTAGTCTAGTACTGGTTCTACTGCCCAGGTGTAAAACCAGTTTGTTTTTCCATTGAATACTACAAAGTCTAATGTGTACATAAAGCTGCTATATTCAGCTTTAATTTGGTACATATTCTGCCAGCTAATAAAGTTATGAATGGATCCATAAGTTTAGGACTGTCGCAGGAATTTCCTGCGTGATTCCATATCTTGCATTTAAATAGTATAGCATGCGTCGAGCCTGAGCGGTTAAGTTTGTTTAACCAGCGATAACAAACATTAACATATACTTAATTTGAATAAAAAGGAAGGAGAAATGTAGCAGTGTGTATATCCAGAGACATAGATAACTATGTCTCTAGTATATCATATTTATAAATTGGCTGAAATATTCACCAGCCTGATTAGCTCAGTTTGTAGAGCATCTGACTTGCAAGCAGGAGGTTGAGGGTTCGAGCCCCACATCAGGTGCATTATTTTCCTCCTCATATATACTCGTATTTCCGCGGTACCCACATATCCGCGGTATAACATACTTCCGGTATAAACAGAACGATGCGCCACCTGTAGGTCACCTACTTACACAAACTGACAAAGAGGCTACTTTCATTTTGTTCTTGCTGTTTCAGCAATAGTTTTTTTTCATATAGACAGGCGGGTACAGTACGCAGACACTTCCTCCCATATGTAATTATTTCGTGTAAATGAGGCTGTGTTTCAAATCATCCAGTCTTTGTAGTTTTGAAGATGAATTGCCTAGAAATTTACAGGAACTTATGATTGTAAACAATGCACTACACATGCGCAGTCAGGCATCGCGGCAGGTACAGTCACAGCTCAAAATTATTGTACAATTTAACCAGTACGCGGACACCTGTTTATATAGACGTAAAATTATCTGAATTTTTTTTGTGTATATATTTCATTTACACATGAAAATCAAAAGAAAATATTTTTTCTATATTAAAAAATTAACATGTTTAAAGCATTGAGTGCAATATGTCAATTAATTTATTCTTCTTTAACACCATCCAGAACAAGGAGTCGTGAAGGACTCTCGTATAGTTTTAGTTACAGAAATAAGTATTTATCTAGATTTACTTATTTCCATCACTAAGTTTGTAGCTTACGAGAGTTAAGGACGTCAAAATAAAACTATAAAAAGGAAAGCAAAAACATTTGGCAGGTACCTGTAGTCACATGGTTCAAGCGCCAAAGCGATAAAGATGCAAATGTTGCTGAGTTAAATTAATTAATTATGTGTAGCAAGATCGATTGTGTATAACAGGTTTTTAGTTTACTAAAAATTCTATTCAAGTGAGATTGTCTCATATTTATTAAATACATAGATTATTTTAATCAGTGGTGATTTTTTTAGCCATTTTATTTACACAAGGACTTACATATTTTTACAAATATCAAAAACAAAATTAAAAAGTTTATATCGTCTGCTGATCAGTATAAACAGGAAGTGTAACCAGTATATGTATCATACCGGAAGAAAGGTATGTTTGCTGCGAATATACCCCGGTAGATAAGTAATATCGGTATGGTACAGGACGTTTTAAATCTTTAAAACTCGTCGAATACGATTACGAGGGTGCTGCATACTACTGGTAGCGGCCGCATACTGTTCCGATCTGTCTAAAGGTTTTTGCATAAAAATCAAAAGATTATATAAATATCAACTTATTTTCAATGCTTAATGATAAGTACCGCGGGAATACGAGGCACCGGTATATATTATATACTACTAGTATTAGCAGGTAGTTTTAGTTAATACAACTTGAACTTGTAACAACTGCACGGTATTAGTTACAGCAGAAAAAGACAAATTTGATATTGAATTAAAGCTGAATATTGAAGCTTTATGTACACATGGCCGGTCGACATTTTGAAATGTAACAGAGTATTCATTTACGACTGTTTCTGTTACAGAACAATCGGATCCGTGTACAGCAAACTTTTATTGACTTAACAGTTAACTGAACCGTGAACGCTGGGTTGTTGTGAGTTTTTAAAGGATAATTCGCTTTCAATGACACCTACTTGTTTCTTCTCTGGTAGGCATCCTCTATGAAGTCTGAAAATACGAAATACAAGAATAATTCCCACAAAAACAGACAGCTACAAGCAAAAAACGAACCAAAATAACTGCGGCTAACTTCCTCGAATCGAAATGTCAAAATATTTGAGAACATTAAGTAAATTCAACAAGTAGATTAATCAACTGTTAACACACGGAAGAAAAATCACTAAAATGGAATTTGTGACTAAATATAATTCAATATTGAATATTATTGAACTTACCATGAAATCATCGCATTGATTCCCCTAAAAATGAATTGAACTGCGTAAAGTACAGTTCGCAGACTTTTCCAAAATGGCGCTCCAGTTCACGATTCGCCCCAAAACGACTCGCCCCGCTTTAATAACATCATATTTAACATGATTAAAATCATTCACATCATGACTACATTCTAAACAAGAATGTGTTAAAGGTTATTATTGTATATATTTTGTATGCCAGCTGTGTCGATTCTAAACAACTTTAATATAATATTAATCTGGTTTTCGTTGACTTCTTTTCTGAAAACAAGACTTTTCGACCTACGACATTTCGACCCCGGTCATTCGTTAAGACATTTCGACCTCATTTATATATGACTGTTTCACCTCAGGAATTTGTAAAGTTCTTGAGAGAATTTATTATCGTACTACATTCATATGTTTTAATTTTAAATGCCAATATACTAAATAGGTAGGCTACGTTATCAATGAATTCAAATTTTGATGATTTTTTCGGTATATAACTACTTATACCAGGGATGCTATATTACATATAGCATCCCTGCTTATACTTAACAAGGACTTATACACATACATATATGTATGTATATAAGTCCTTGTACTTAATAAATCAATCAAGGGATGCTACATTACAACAGGGATGCTATATTCAAGGACTTATATACATACATATATGTATATAAGTCCTTGCTATATTACACCTGATTACAGTAATATAGCATCCCTGATCAATCCAATCACTGTATAGGACTCGATCAATTAACATTACTATATGTCACTGATCCAATGACTGATAAATGTCAAGGACTTATATGTATAAATTGATAAATGTCTAAATTGATTTAGTGAAAATTAATTGTAAGAAATAGTTTTCCAGCATTTTGTCATCAGAACTTCTGAAATCAGGACAATATCTTAACTATATGCTATTGTCAAACACTAAAGAATTTAGGAATATCGTACGTAACATCAGGGATGCTATATATTACATAGCATCCCTGGTAACATCAAGGTATATACTTGGTAACATACTGTGCGTGATAGAAATTCTCTGATATCAATTTCTTCAAATAAATATACATTGATAGAGCAATAACTTTTACATATACAATACACTTCAGCCTTAATTATAATTAAGTGTAATATTTAATGAAAAATTCTGTGTCATTTTTTGCTTTTATTTGCCGTCTGCAAATTCATGATTGAATTATATTACAGTATGTGCATTAATGTCAGAAGGTATGTTTAAGAAGTTTATATAGGTAAAAAAGAAGTCTTAACTTAAAAAAGAAATGTTTCAGACACGTTGGCTTTCGTCCTGGAGGTATACATAATTTTTTTATATATAAGAGCTGTGCCTGTAGCTATATAATGCTTCCTAGCTTATGATGTGCTATGTTTGATTATTTGTTGTTTATCTATAAGTTTAATTGGTTAATAATATCAACATTCACGAATATCAATTTAATTAGTAATGAACGTGAGGCAGAATAGTTAATATTGACCAGTAATCCCTTATAATATATCCTTCTTTTTAATTTGCACTAACCAATATATATTGTTGTATCATTTGTATCCAAACAAATGATTGCGCAAGTTTTTACAGCTAGTTTCAAATTCAAGCGCGGGGGTGTTATATGCACGTGACCACCTAACCGGGTCTATTCATAGGCGCTTGGTTTCACGTTTTTGTCCGTTTCTGTCGATCTTTTACAATTCACCTCTCTCTATATATATAACTACATATATAGAGAGAGCAAATTGTGAAAGATCGATAGGAACGGACAAAAACGTGAAAGCAAGCGCCTATGGGTCTATTATCGAATAAAACGTGCACAAATATTTATAAATATGCGCTTTAGAATTTCAGTTACTGTTTACAATATTGTGTATATAATAATATTATGTTCTTATTTTCGCTAGCCTGTCTAGCTATTCTTCTCTACTAGGAAGCGGATATTTTATTATATTTAAAAAAATACGTATTAGCGACTATAAAACATTATTTTTTCATCTATTTTCCTTTAAAAATCCAATGACCTCGATCGTCATCTATGAGTGGTGTACGTAATATGTATAATCAACTTATCATAGCCAATTCTACAGAAGTAAGACATGTGCAACTATATAATTATATAATGTGACAGACACATTTTGGTCTTATATAAAGCATTAAATTTACCTGTTTATCATGGATGTTGCCATGTTATCCTCGTATATGTCAATTAAGAAAGAACCAGGAATGATATATCGTCGGAATTGCAGATATGTATTGGTAACAGCAATGCCATCTAATGACTGTCTAATGGTGTGTGAGTCACATATCAATCTTGTACATCGGCCTATCTGTGTAGAAAATATATCACGGGTTTCTCGAAAAACCTTGAGCGCTACATATACACGCTCTCGGTGTTCACGTGAATCCCGTGCATGGCATGGCCCTGTGTAATATAAAACTTGTGATCGATCGCCGAGCTCAAATCTCGTATCTTATCTTTTGATGTTTCTGATTCAATTATGATCAAAATTAATAATATTGATATTATGGATAAATTATTCTAGCAGCGTAATTGACATGCATATGTATATAAACATTAATCAGCTCTATTTTTTTCAACCATGATACTTGGAGAAAGGAATTGAGATTTGAGCGTTCAAGTTTTAGTACCTCGGGTCCAGGTCCTTCATACGCAGATAAATATATATCTTACTCGGCCTATATTCTACACGTACTGATGTAAAAACGTTCGTTCTTTTGTCGAGGTCGTAAACTCCTATTATGAATGGGATTATGTATAATGACTAAAAATATCAAATTTTATTATTCAACGACTGCAGCATGTGCGTAGCAAGTTTTATCACAATACAAAATGTAATTCATTTTTCATATCTATCATGTGTTTCTGATAACTGCTTGTATAGAAACAAAAACGAAGTATTTCAGAACTGCATAATATCACCACGCAGCTTATACCTCATCTTAATCAAAGTACTGATGGAAGGTGATTTTCCATAACTCTGGTTGTAGGAATAATCAATAACAAAGATAGATATTTTTTATATACGTCATTTTCAAATGAAGTCAAATTTTATTTATTCGTCACGGCCCTCTTTTTAACATTATAAACACTATTTGCATGGCGACACAATAAATTAAAATGATTTGAACTATAATGTACTATTAGATCCAACACACTTATCTGAGAAAATACATTGTGTAATATATATTTATTCTCACTATTTAGTTTAGACCTATTTTCTGTGCGACGGAGTATGGTTGTTATTAAGTCGACGGTTTGATGCCTCAGGTGACCTCAGAAATCACCTTCCTACGTCATCACCCTATCTCCCAATGTCTCAGCCATAAAAGAGGTTTCAATGATCAGATAAGCTGACACTATTTAAAAGAAGAACAGAAATGAAAAACAACTTTTACTAATTTTTATTTCACAGAATCTGTATGAAGAGTTTGTCAAGAATAATACTCGGATGTTTTCGACAATCCTGAAAACGTTCCGTAAAGTAGTCCAATTTACAATTATAGTACAACCTCTTCAGAGTGGCCCTCTTTTGAGCAACAACCTCCCTTCAACAACAACATGATTTTTTCCCACTGCATGATTTCTGAATTATTTATTTAACTTCACCAGAGCAACAACCTATCAACAACAACATATTTTTGCTACTCTCAAAGGTGGTAGCTTTGGAGAGATTGTAATGTATATATCAAATAAACATCTCGATGAGTTGTACGTTTGTACGCAAAAGAAAGGCATACAGTTGTATGCGTTGCCTATACATGTATACTGTACTTCAATGTTTAGGATTCTTGGCGCGATTGAATTTGGATGCGGACCAAAGCACTACGTTTTTTCTACATCCGTCATGCATTTGTTATTTATATAATGTGGACAGCTTGTATAAGTGGGCTGAGCTTAGTGATACTTGCATAGTTCGATTCCTGATAAACGGCACAATTGAGTTTCCATGGAAATCAACTTCTGGGAAATTCATTGAGGCTACATCGGGGTTTTTATTACAATGAATATCATGGTAAGAGGAGTAGAACAAGAGCCCTAAGTGTCCCAATATTGGAATGTAAAACTGAGACCAAATCGAGAATTCAAACCAATGTGAACACATGGTCACTAAAGATTAGGTTTCATTCATAAACGGTACGTTTGTTGACAGGTCATGAGACAAAGAAAATGTCTTGGCCTTAAAGGTAAGGCCTCCATATTATTGTTGATGTTGTTCACCGGCTATTTTCCATCATGGCTGACCCTGGTAATACAATGGTGGAAACAACCTGTTTCTCTTTTTGATGCCCATTTGATCAATTGCGAACTATAAACACGTTTGAAAGTCTGTAATTCTAAGAATGATTCTTGAAAACCAGTGCCTAGTGTTGAAAAAGTAGGGACCGGAAACCGCATAACCAAATTTGTTACACTTACATACGAGGCGTTTTTTCAGTGACGGGAATGTACGGGAATGCCCGAGTTGTTACGATTGGTCACGTGAGAATAAAATCCGAGTTACTGCCTCATATTATACAAACTTATTTCTACCACGTTACTATAGTTCAATGATAGAGGCCTGTATACGTGAAGACCTAGCCAAGTGTTGTTGTATGTAAATATAATAATAAAAGAATAGATTTATATTAATATTTACATTGATATTACTCTTTGATTGACGTAACACCAACTGAAGAGTTCCCAAGGGAACATAAATCTAGAGTCTTGTCCCTTTGAGCTCAACATTGGCAATTTGGCTCATTGCATACACCGTCCCCGTCCAGTTGTTGCAGAAAACCTAAATACACTTATAAACTTACAGCTAGCTACATGTATATTTTTACACTTTGTACAATAATATAATTATGCACTCATATGTGCTGGGACAAATCACTCATAAAAACGGAAGAAATTTGTTACATCAAGACGCGTCTACTAACGTTGACACTGTTCTAATTGTGTCCAGAGATTGTGTCGATTTATAGTCCTTCAAATCCACAGTTTTCCCATTTGGTAAATCGTGAATATCTTGAATGATTTCACGATCACCCGGGAAGTATTCCGAACTCTGCGTTAAATGATTTCCAATCATAAGCTGATAAACAAAGGATCCCAGTATGGCCCCTACTATACCCCCGAGAGGTGGTACCCAGGCCCAGTGTCCTGCGTGACTGAAAAGGGGAGAGAAAAACCTGTTTACATCAAAATATCCATATGTCTATAGACAACTAAAGGGGATTTTTTCCATTCAGTTACATATATACATGTACATTCATTCATTAAGTGGTTTTTATACCATAAGTGTGCATACAATATTACAATATTCAAAATAAGTAATCATTGGTAAAATTTACTGCCATTATTAAATGAATAAGCTGACTGTTTTCAGATGTAGATGCAGGATTTCAGACTAGGGAATTGATTGACTAATTCAATGAATGCTATTTCATTGAATGATGTTACCTTTTTATCTATGGTCGGGGACTTTCAGGGGGGGGGTCGCTGGGTGCACCCACCTTGAATCCGCTAGTGGTTTTGTAATTATTAAATGAACTTTATTTGTGGGACCGACGCTAAAATTTCATACTTACGTAAATACTTGTGATCCATAGCCTACAGAGTAAGCAAACGTTCTACCGGAAAGGTCTATAGCTGTATTTATAGCAGCCCCTGTATTAACGCCAAATGTCATTACAATACCATACAGCATTGGCGTGAATATTAAAGGGATCAGACCATTTGGTGGCCCCGCATTATTAGGGTCTGTAATCGCGGCGATGGAACCTGTCAGTAATGCAGTACCTAAAACCTGAAAATTAAAAAAAAATGTTTTTGGTGCGTTACGTCTTATCTTTAATATATTTTTTATTTAATCTAAGTAAAAACTTACTAAAAAGCATTGTTCTGGAGAAATGGTAATCTTCAGCACACCTGAGTTAGGAATCTAAAAAGCTGCATCATCGGCCTCGCGCATTAATGTTCCAGAGATAATAAGGGAAATCTGAAAATACTCACTGAGTCGAAAAATCCAGTTGTCTTCGATATCCTCGGATGAGGAAAAGATGCAAATAGTGTCACTGTAGAATTAGCACTAAAATCACGATCTGTTTTTCCTTCATATGCGTTGATGAGGTCTGAAAATTAATTCAGCTTTGTTTTAGACTTTCGGCATCTAAAAAGAACCACAAACTCAATACCCAGGGAATTTGGAGAGATATTATAAATTATTGCAGTTTTATTTTCGTACAGGCCGAAATGCAATTCAAGTTGTTAGAATTTTCTTATTTATCTCTTGTTTAACGGCAAATTTGACAGTCATGGCCATTTCAGAGCCGCACCAGAGACAGAGAGCGGAGATAAGATACAGGAGAACCGGGCGTTTATATCCCTACACTTTCCGACAAGGTTTTCCCGGATCTGTGTCCGGTGTAAAGCACACATACACGCCTGCGATTTTCTAGAAACAGTATACTAGTGATTGGCTCGATAGGTGTGGTGGGGACACTGAAAAGGCGTTCCTAAGATATTCGAAAGGCGGAGCCGAGAATCAGGCCCACGACCTTTCGTTTAGTAGTCCAGCGCGTTATCAATCGACCACGGATCACTCCTATACACTTTCTATGTTGCTAAGACTACTAAATGCTGAAGACACAAACACTTAAGTTTACTCATTCATCTTTACAGAGCTTGAACTATTAATTCTTTTCTCTTTGTAGGCGATTATAAATCCAGGATTTTTATATGATGTCAAAAATTGAGGGTCAAATATTACCCTTAGCTGATTATAATTTAAGGATTCAGCAAAATTTTTAACTATTGTAAAAACAAGTTCAACTCATTGGTACAAATTCTCAAGAGTTAGAATCCTTAAGGGTCAAAATACAATTTTAAGGGTCAAAGGAAAGCCCTGAAATTAACACCAACAAATGGTAAAACATCAAAACCTTCGTAGACGAAGTATGTCACAGTGGCTGCTAAATAAGCTCCTAGCAGTTCTGCTATTATATATACGGGTAGTTTTCTCCATTTCATCTTTCCTAGCAGACAAAACATTAGGGACACATTCGGATTAGCACTTCCGCCTGTAAAAACATAGAACATGATCGATGTAATCCGAATTATACCGAATATGGTAACATTTGCATGTCCTATTATCTACGTAACATGTTTTTGTCCAAATTTGCTTTCAAGAGCATAATTATCAAAAATCAATTAGACAATCCATGATTTATTTTGAGGCAAAATTAATATATTTAACAATGTAAAAATATAATGTCATTTCTGTATTACAGTTGACATCGCCATTTTCTTTAACGACAATGTATCATTCGCCGTTGGTTTTGATGAGGAATTCAAATACCGAATATGTATATTATGGGTCAATCGGTGGCAAGAGTGGAAGAGTTTGCGAAGCTAATATAACCCCAAATTAATGTTTTATTATATACTTAACAGCTGCTTTCATTCCAGCGTAAACTGCAATAGTAGCCCACAGCCGGAAGCCAAGGCTTTTCCGGTAGCGGAACTAGCTTCACCGTTCGTAAGCATATACTGTGCACCGGAGGAATACACGAATAACTGAAATAGACAAAAGGATCGAACTTAATGCATTTACATGTATGCCTACTGCTGCGAATTTATTAAAATGATATAATCTCACGTAAATACACATATGAACATTTTGATATTAGTCAACGAACAGCGAACGTGTTTTGCTTTTTAAAATATTGTTAAATAGAAATCACGAATCACCCAATATATTAAATTATGTTCAGCGTAACCTCCCTGGACGGTCACCTCCGAACAACAGTCAGCTCCCTGTTACAGTCAGTATGCAAGCAACCCA